>JBBPQP010000785.1:0-17416 GCA_038092555.1 Boletus subgraveolens
CACTAAAACGATCTTTGTCGTACCCAAGGGTCAGAGCCCTGGCGATGACTTGTGTTAGGGGTGCTGGCTATAGGGGTTCACCTGATACGTCCCTGATTTGGCAGAACCACTCTGGCTCTGATTGTTCCTGTAAAGCTCAAAAGAGCTCTCCAAATGGCATCTCTCCATGTGCTAAGTCCCGTGACTCTATGTCAATGGCTACTCTCTGCTGTTCTGCTAACTCCCACCTGGGCTCTGTAGGTACTGGTCTGGTCAGTCCTACACTAGCGACGTAAAGGTGATCTAAGTGATCTGTGCCTCTTTGTCTATCTGGGGCTGGGAGCAAACACAACAACCTATGGAAGACTATAGGTACTAAGCCCGCTGTGAGCTTGTCCATAAAGGAGAGAAAACTAGGGTGTCCACGAACTTGCTAGGACGTGTGACAGGGTGAAGCGTGAAGCATAAAGGTAGAGTCTAGTCTAGTGAAATGATCCAAAGCACTAATGCTTCAGGCAACACCAAACTATATCAAAGTCGTAAAAGGAAGAGGAAGTGAGCCCTAAGGTCTCCTAAGTCCTGCAATGGAAGAGATATCCAAAGAGACTAAACTATGGATTCCAGCCGTAGTTCTCTGGGTTTATATATTCATACTATGTGTGTGCATGTTGTGTCTAGATCTACTGATCTAGAGCATAGGGTAACAGTAATTAAATACGTGAGGCATAGGCATGTGGAATGGAAGGAGTGGTGATTAAATACACATGTTGATGGTGGGAGTGAAATGGAAGCATGACGGAGATGAACGTGAGAAATCATATAACCATATCGGGATTAGATCTCCAATCCAATCAGGGAAAGAGAAAAGAAACAAAGTGCATCCATAGCGCAAGTCCATCTAGTGGCTCTAAAGAAAGTGAAATCAATGTGGGTGAGCACACGTGACTATCACGTGATCTGATAAGATAAGAAAAAGAATAGTTCGATTACGATGGTAACAGTTGGGTCTTGGTCTCACACCCCACTGCTACCCTCAACCCATACTGAAGATATTATCAGTACTCAGATGAAGGGAAATAGTAGTAGTAAGGGTAGTAAGACCAAAGGAGTACTAGATGAAGAGGAACATGTTATGGTCATTGACTCAGAGTAGCTACATTAATACAATCTACATTACTAAGTACCTGCAGGTTACCTGATTAACCTGCTGTATATACCTGGGTTAGACCCATACCCATACCAGTTTACCTGGGTCAGGTATGGTCAGTATGGAGTCATGTCCCAAACCTGTGGGTGCATACCAGGGTAGCACCTGGGTACACCCATCTTAGACCCTATCTGCACTCTGTGAAATTTCAGATTACAAAATGTTGTCATTGGAGATGTGTAATATTGAGTGGTCACAGCAAAGGTACTAATGAGTGCCTGATGGGGTGAGGTTGGCCTGTGGTTTGCACTGCATTGATGGATGTGGATGTTCTGTATGTGCTCTGCAAAATTTCACATTGCAAAACATCATCATAATGAAAGTGCTAATCCAAATAGGTGATGCTAGCGAATACCTGTCTATGTCACCCGTATTGGGTGTTGCCACGGATGTGGCCCGCTGTGTGTTATTGAAGTTCATATATGACGTGAACGTCGGGCCTTCAGCGCTTCAGCTTCAAGCCTCACCGGTTGGAGTCTCGAATATCATGCTAGGGGTTGCACATGGACCATATAGTTTCCCGCTTTCCGGAGCACTTCAACCGCTCAGCTCGTCCGCACGTAGCGGGGTGCAACAGTGTCGGAGCGCATGGGTGATTGTAGCGAGGAATGGCCGCATGATCCACCTCGACGTATAACTTGACAGAGCTCCAATGGAATCACGGCCACCATTTCTCGCTGTCGTGCACGATGCGCTAGTCGCTCCGCTAACTCCTGATGAACCTCGTACTCCTCATACTCCGAGTCCCGGCCCCGGCTCTGAGTCGTCTCTGACACGACTCAACACCATACTCAACACGACCACGCAGCTCAGCTCAGCCATGCCCTGTCCCAACTCAGTGCTGTTTCTTCCTCCGATCAGTCTCATGAAGCAATACACTGCAATGTCCACATCCATCACACTCTCACGCGCTGCCGCTACTTCTCTCTCTGCAGAGCGGTGTGTCATGGTCTTCCCTGATACTGCACTGCCATCTCCCACTGGGCTCGAGGAATGGGGACGTGCAGTGGGCATGGAGGCATTCGTCGACAGTTCCGGAAGGTCCGCTGTCACGACCATAATGATGGCGGGTAAAGTCCTAGTCCTCGACGTTGACATTGACGGCGGAGTAGTTGTCGAGATCTCCTTTGCTGTTGGTAACAATAGTGCTAATGGCCCGTCAGCAACACCAAACTTGGATGCCTCGCTCGTCAGGGACATAGCCAGATAGGCTGATGCAGCAAATCGAGCATCACTCGCCGCAGCTCAGTGGATCTAGCCGTTGAAGTTGCGTACCTTAGTCTTGTTATGCAAGACCATCTACGTTACTTCATGATGCTAGATTCGTTAGCAGTCGCTGAGGGTGAGCGAGGAATCCGGTGGTTCATGATGGAACTTTTCAGCGCAGCTCAGCATTTCCTCGATCATGTGCCCAAAAGTCGACTGGGTACGTCACTCCTTCGTTTAGACAAGCATTTATCAACGCTGGTCGATGGATAGTCCTCAGCCTCTCGATAAAATACTTGCCCGAAATTCCCTACCCTTGTTGTATCTCGTCGCCTCATCCTTGTCCTTCCTTGTGTGGCTTTCTCCTCTATCGCACCTCCCTCCTCCGGTCCTCACCAACTGCGCAGCCTCAAATAAGCAACCCCGACCCTTCCATTGATATCCCTGTCGCGCATCTGACCACCGCCCTTTCGGGGAAATATGACTGCGCCACGATCGCACGTCTAAAACTCGACCCTTCGTCTGAAGTCGTTGGGGCATCCCCACTCTAACTTTCTAAATGACCCCCAGGTTCCTTCTCATTCTTGGGTCCTCGAATTCAACCGCCCAAGTTCCACCACCTACATATGTAGCTTTGTAGTACTCTGCGGGTGAGTCATTATTCAACTTTGTGACACAATGTCAGCAGAATCACCAATGAAAGTCAGACAAGAGGTTCCCGTGAAAACGGCCAGTGAGGCGTCACACATTCTGCACGTACGTGGTAAACCACGGTTTCGCGGTGTGTGATCATATCCCTCGACAAACTCACAAGCTCCTTTCTCAGATCATAAGGGAGCAATGCTGGCTGAACGAGCTGTTAGGAATGCTTCAATGGCAACCAGAAAGCACCACTCTTGCATAAAAAGATCCGACATCCGTACGCCCTGCATCGGGCCCCGAAGTGGAAGAATCTGCATCGCTGGAACTGCTTGCTTCCGTTCTTGCTGGAACGGTCACACCGCGTTCGATCCTCGTGTTGGTTTATCTTCCTTCAGTAATGCTACCGCCCCTAATAGGTTCCAACGCATCTCACTTTGAACTTGAAAGCATTGGCGTCGGAGCATCTCCAATCTCCGTTGGTTTCAGCTCTAGAAGTCTTTTTGGATCCACTGATATGGACACGGACATGGACATTCCCGGGCTGAGTATGAGTATGAATTCTGGAATGGACATGATACATCTCCATGGCTGGGATGAACATGGAGTTATCGAGTTCACCTGTCCCGTCACGTCCTCCATCGATGATCGTCCTCTCGAGCTCTGCACGGGCTCCCGCAGCAGGTACGGGTATGGTCGAGCTTCGTGCCTCCTTCGGCGAGTTCAACAATAAAGGTGGAGGCATTGGGTCCGACTGCGGCGTCAAAGTAGAGGCTTCAGTTGGGGTTGATACACGATGAAGTAATCAGACGAGGGGGGATCTGGAGGCTGCCAGGAGAAGATGTGTTAACATGGGACCTAAATAATACAGAGGATATACGAGCGACATGCAAACGACAACTTGCAGTGAGACACGTTTATGGAACATGAGCAAGACAGTCTGGGATTAAGTCGATGGTTCAGAAGGGTTTAACCTCTCCATGATCGCAATAAGAACATTGTGGGCCCAGGACTTCTCTCCAAGCGAGACCGCTTTTAGCTGCAGCTTGATCGCTGATGAAACTTCAGGTGATTTCCGAAGTTCGGACACTCTGTCAACTTCATACTCGATAATGATCGGATATCTGTGAGTATGGAAGACATGGTCGTGAACTAGTATCCATGACCTGAATTACGCAATTTCAGGCAACTTACTGTGCCGTGAACCACGAGAAAGCTTCCTCGACGATGTTATCCTTTGATAAGCTTTCTTTAATGGCACGAAACGCAAGTTCTTTCATTCTTTCATCCCCGAGCTGCCAAATGTGGAATATTAAGTAACTCGTGAATATGCCGCTCCCAGAATCTTGCTTACACGGGCTGCAAGTCGATACATTGACTTCGGGGAGCAACAGGGAGGCTGGTTGAGATCATTAGAACGCTTCCCGGAAGAACCTTGGGCCGACTTCAAGGACAGGAAAGACACCTGGCCCGTGTAGCGGAAATAAATGTATGAAAGCCACCTGAAAAGAAGGACGCTAGTTCTGGGGTGCTAGTGCTCGGCGGGTATCAATCATACTCACGTCTTGTATGCCACACCTTTGACGAGTATCATCCGACAACTACTGACGGAGTAGGCGGGAGGTTCAGCTGGTAATTCGTCCTCCGTACCGTGGATACCTCCTTGTGTCGACCTCGCTGACAGCACTGTCCATTCAAATCGGGAAAATCAGAAGAAAGAGAGGCTTACTGGGTGTGCGCGACTTTGGGGGCGACCCTGCTTGAAACCCACTGGGAGGAGCATCGTACTCGAGTTCAATGTCATCCGAGTCAACCTCTTCTTCGTCATCGAGGTCGCTATCTTGTTCATATTCATAATTGTGAAGCACTGAACGTCCATCGATGTGGTGGTCGCTGGTCATATTGACCAGTAATGCGGGAGCCAACTGTTTCGCTGCTGCAAGGGTATAAGCTCGAGATATAACGAAGGGATGCATCGTATCCGTACTCAAAGTAGACTTGGGTAGCACCAACCCAATGCTGTTATTATTGGCATACACGACGCGCGGCTTGCCGACGGTGGTTCTGGGACGCTTGGCGCCGTTGGCGGAGAACACATAGAACTTGGTGTCTACAAAGTCACCACTCTTGATGGATTGGCGTAACGCCAGTGACGTTGAAGAAAGCGGGTTCGTGACAAGCTGAGGGAACCGCGCGTTTGTAGTCAGCGTGAGCGACACGTAAGGATGCAGAGCGAGGTCGGACGGCGGCCACGAGCCAAGGAGAACGGGTTGACCGTGACCAAAATCTATGATCGTGGCCACCCTCTCCTTGAGCCCCTTTGCATCCTTATCGGTTGAATCTTTGAGGGAGACAGTCACGGCAGCTTGATCTTGCTCTGTGTGGGAGTGATTATTATGGTCAAGATACAAGCGGACCTTGTGCGAATTGTAGGAGATCCCGAACCGACATCCCAATCCAAAGGTGTCGCTCCAGACGGTGGTAGCATCCCCAGACGAGCAAACGGCAGGGCGTTTGTCCTCGATAGCGATGTGAAACACAGATGTAATGGTATCCGAGATCTTCTCCATCTTCAACGAGTTGAGTCGGATTCAGGTGTCGACTATCGCAAGTGCGAGAGAGGGAAATTTGCAATGAACGACCTGGTACGGTGCCAGCATGAACCCTGAAGCTGTGAAACAAGAACGGAATTCGAAGGCCCCCTCTCGGAGCGTCCACAGCATCTTGAAAGCTCCCACCGGGGATCTTCGCAGGCCAGTAAAGGCAGTTGAGACAACCCCTGGTTTATACGTTGCTGCACTCATATTCCTCGCGCATGTCACCTCATCCTTATCCTTCTTCCGCATCGAGACGGTTTTTGTTAGTCTGGTAACCAGTTTTTGTCACTAA
The DNA here is from genome assembly GCA_038092555.1 of Boletus subgraveolens. Lineage (NCBI taxonomy): Eukaryota > Fungi > Basidiomycota > Agaricomycetes > Boletales > Boletaceae > Boletus > Boletus subgraveolens. Next base: position 5,921 of record JBBPQP010000785.1, read on the forward strand.
AGGGGATGGTTGAATAGAAGCTACTTCATCCCCAGATATATCCAGGAACAGACACCGCTCGTGGAGTGAACGTTACTAAAGGCCACACTCCCCAATTGAACCACTGCGAGGCACGATGGGTTTGATTATCTACATCCCCGATATTGGCAGTTCCGTAAGAAGCTTACTAGTAGCTGTCCCACGTCTACGGGGACCAACGGTTCCGATATCTCTGCAAGTGAACTCAGGCTTAGTAGTGACTCGGACTGTCTACATACATCGTATATCGTTATCAAGAGACGTAGCACTAATGATTGAAGTACTTAGGTTGTTCGACGCTAGCAACCGTGACATTATGTAAGTAATGAGTACGCTTTGAAGTGCAAGGGCTCAACCACTAGCGCTTGTTCGGACGCCAACAGACACCACCAGCGGGCAATGTTGTCCTTAACGGACGCAAGCCTATTCCGATTCCTGTTATCACTCGTCATTCGCCTCCGTCGGTCTATTAGACGCATAGCACTCGCACTTCGAGCTCAGTTTGCCTCATTTTGGAGATCAATTCTAACATTTGCAAGTCGTAGAGGCCAGTCCCAGACTCGACTGCATGTAAGCAATGTCCCCATGGTGGACATCAGCCAAATGGGAAGGCGTCCACAGATTCCAGAAGCTGAAAAGGTGGAGGAAGAGAACAGGGGAACTCTCGCAGCTCTGCCCGTACGGGGTATCGCTCACTGGCAGACTGAATTGTCAAAATACCAGGCTCTGACTTCAAGCTATCAGTCCAACTCTGACGCACTCCCTGCGACTCCTGAACGAGCATCACAGCGCTATAAACGCAAGCCAGAAGTTATTGGGTGAGGGTACTTGGTCTTGTATTTTGGCACCGCTCTTACTCTTCGTTCGTTCTGTCCCTCAGTCAGAGTTCTGACCCTCTGGACATCCCAGCTGGGCAACAGACACTCTTATCCGCGTAAGTTCACCTTTTGTACGAGGTTCGTCTATCCTTTGACAGTTCAACAGACTACCGCCGCTTCCAGATGGATGGAGACGACACGTTCATCCTGAAGGAAACCCTTTCTTTTATCACGAGGGATTAGTACGTTTCATTTTCATGTCCATTACATCCCAGTTGTGGACTGTTTTCTAGCGTATATTCACAGAGAGCGATATTGTTCACCGTGAAATAGATATTCTCTTTTACGCCACGACACTCATCCAGCAGGCGAAGCAGAACGGCAAAGTTATCCTGGATGAGCTCGTAGAAGTTGTCCTGAATGTGGACGATAGTCAGCGTTGGCACTATTACTTTGTTGACCACAGGAACCGCCTTCTTTTCTGGTTGGAGTCAATGCGACCACGGGAGGACCTCGGTACCGACGTGCAAGGGATCAGTGAATATAACCATATCAGTGTGTATGATGTGCATTGTTTTCTTTCACTGACAAGCGTTTAGGATATTTGGTTGAGGCACAGTACTGGTATGCTCCTTCAGATGGTCTTTCAGGCATGTCTGCACCTGTTGCGTTCTATTTTGTTGCTGACCTCACCTCAAGTATATCGTATATGACATGAAATCGAGGTCGCATTGTGAATACTACCCGCACGGTCGTGTTCTTCCACAAAGAGTCTTCGAGGACCTTAGAGGGATGCTCAACTATGCCAAGACGGGTACATCCCCTTTGTGAAATGCCCACACCGTTCTCAACGAACCACCAGACATGATGACTACCGATTCCTCCTCGAGCCCGTTCGCACAAGATGAGCTAGTTGCGATCCTGGACCTTGTCAACTCACTGAAGGGTACATTTTCTTAGCCCAAGTACTCCTTCGATCTTACTGACTTTTAGCGAAGACGATGAAAATATTTCCAATCCATACAGTATTTGGGTCATTGGTGCGACTACACCTCGCCACGTCATGAAACGGTGCTAATATTATATGAAGCGCGGCTAATGGCGTTTTTCAGTGCGTGTCGTTGGATGTGTCCGATGATCCGCTTTCCTGAACGCAACACTAGCTGAAAACCAGTTCCTGAATTTTTGCGGTCAGTCGTGTGCACGTTTGAACGCAGATACACCGCTGTTTGGGCAACAGACTTGGAATCGAAGCAATGTGTTCAAAGTCGTCAATGTGTTTCTATTCGGATCAGCGAATGACCATGCTGTTCGTTTGCAGCGGGTCTGGGTTGACGGCATCATCATTCAGCCTCGTTGGAAGGATTTCATTAGCAGGCTCACGGCCGAGCTAGCCCGGTATACCATTTTTGTGAGCCACTCTCGCTTTGCGTGCCAGATATCTTATGGCTTGCAGTCCACAGTGATGCTTGCCGTAAACTTTAGCTTTCTCGCTGTTCCTGGAGTGACAACACCAGGCTCGCCCACAAGCGTGATCCAAATTATCATCTATTGTTCCGTGGTGTTAACGATAGGGTCTATTGTGTTCTCCTTTGCTTTGTTGAATGTGTACAGTGACCCGGGACTTATGGTTGCTGGCCCTGCTGTATGTTTTTATGGCAGACATCACATCTACTTGGAGTTCTCACGTGGGCCATGACAGGCGGAGGCCATGCGGACGCTCGGTCAAACGAAATGGGGAATGGGATGTCTTGCAATCACGCACAGCCTTCCGATTGCCTCCCTCGTGTGGTCGTACGTCATTTCAACGCATGGCCGTATCTATTCACGCTTCATTCACACGTTTCTAGAATTGCACTCTTCTCCACGGCCCTCGCGGTACAGATCTTCCGTCCGAAAGAACGCCCCACCTACGTGACTCTTGGCGTCGAATGCCTCATTCTTGTCTTACTTGGGCTCATGAGCACGCTTGTGATGCGGCTGTTTTCTAGGAGCGAGGATGTGGATGATGTGAATGATTCTGAGGAGAAGATTCCATCACCTACAGGGTCACAGCATGATGTTGAGGAAGGCTTGGGAAAATGTTGGACTTTTTAACATTTTACGGTGGTGACTTGTTCATGGCTTTGATTCGGACAGGATTCGGTTTTGGATACCGCTGTTTTGCACGGAATGTATGCAACAGACACTGTCAATGATGTCAGTCTTCCAGGACCATGTCCCATCGTCGATATCATAGTTATCGCGCAGACCCTCCTTAAAGCCCTATTATACTTATTCAATTAGTGCATTTTGCGCGAGACGATATATAAACCCTTGTATACCGCGTAGGTCACTTAAGTAAGAGGGTGGAGTACGATCGAAAATGTTTGACCGGAGCCACGAGTATCGATCACCCCCGTATGTTTTTACCCATTGAATAGTCCGTACTGCTCAATTCTGTCTTCACCAACGACATCCTCACCGATGGGGACTCATCTTTCGCAGGGTCAAGGAACAAGGCGTTCTAGACTGTGGTCTGTGTGGGAAGCGAAGATCGGCTCACGGTCGCTGGACGGTTACCTCATGCTGTCAGCGCTCGGGCCACTCAGTTTGTGGAACAAAGGCAGTCCAGCTTTGTGCATGAGCCCCTTGGGCGGTGAGAGTTTGGGATCCTCAGACGCTGAATGAATTGCCACCGTGCAGCGCTGCAGGTGACGTGGCGGGTTGACGATTGCGCAGGAAGCTGGATTAACCGACAGTGTAAGAATGATTGCATCAAAATCCATCTGAATTGAGGAGAATGTCGAGACTCGAGAGTTGTTCAATAGTTGTTTTGTTCACTTGAAGTTATGTTCAAGTAGCATTGGTGTATGTACCACGGATGGTTCCCGATCGAGAGGAGGCTAAACTTGGTGTTGGCGGCGTGTGACCATCATGGACCAACAACGTTGTGCACATTCAGGCTCGGCGCGTTTAGACGCGCTAGGCGTTTACCAACGTTTCCTTTGTCTTCCCCCCAAGCTTTGTCGTCAGAACTACTCACACAATGTCTGACGACTGTAACGATGTATGTTCCTCGCCCGTCAGCTGGACTCCCGTGTTCTCAACCAGTACTATTTAGGTGGCAGACCTACACGAAGTTGAGGTCGACCAGCGAGCGCTGGTGAATATACTCTCTCGTTACCCTGGAACATTTGACGGTGTGTTGTTTTTCGAATTCCGGTCATAGTCTAATCTTCACTAACTTGCCGCACAAGTACTCCGAGAACTCATTCAAAATGCTGACGATGCTAATGCGCGCAACATCGAAGTACACTATCAGACCGGAGAGGCCGAGAAATCTCAACCTACTAGCAATCTCGACGTCAGCAAAATCAAGGTGCGCCTCAGTTAATTCGGTCAGGATTCGGTTCATCCCTGATTTCATGATAGGTACGCAAGTGGATCATCAAGAACGACGGCGGTGGTTTCGAAGAGAAGGACTGGGATAGGCTTGGAAGAATAGGTATCCTGACCCGCTTATATGGGGGTGCAGTCTGATACATGGTCTGGTGTGAATCAGGGGCTGGGAATGACAACTCCACGAAAGTCGGTGCTTTCGGGGTTGGTGAGTATCCTTCCGTTGTGCGGTGGGTCTGGAACAATAATCCTCGTCCCCAGGGTTTTATAGTGCTCTGAGCAAATCAGATCGACCACTCGTGAAGTCCAATGGTAATGATTCTCTATATGTTTTATGCACGGTGATATTCATTCATGCACTTGTCTAGGCAAATCACTGCAATTTGACAGGGGGGATGATGGGAAGGTTGGTCCTCGGATTCCTGGTGGAAACATACTGACCATCCAAAATCAGCTATGCAAGCAGTTTGCACATTGTCCACCGGACTCGCGGACCTCGGTTGAACTCGAGTTGCGGAATCCAGAAGCATTACCTGTATTCGCCGATCTCACAAGATTCCTAGTTTCTTCCGTAGCTTTCCTGACGAACATTGGCACTATCTCAGTTCATCTCGACAGCCAGCGTATTCTGCACATACAAAAGCAAACGCAACCACCGGTTGTCATAGAGATTCCCCGACACCTGAAGCCGACAACCCCGTTACAAATCCTGACAGTGAAATCTATACAGCATACTGGTAAGGTGACGTTAGCCACTTCTGTGCGTCTCTGACCATACCTAGTTCAAAGGATCACGGTTGACGCCGAGGAATGGGCGTTCGCTTCGAGTTCGACGTCATCCTCACCCGTTGTCGATACTGATGCCTTGGTTGAACGCCCCGAGCGTTCGGATGAAGCACATCCAACCCGTACCTCTCGAAGTGTTAATACTATACTAGAAGATAGCGCCGTTGCGCATGACTTGTATACGGCAACGACCTGCGTTGATCTGGATCCGGACCCCGAAATGAAGAGAGGTGTGGAGTCGTGTATGAAATCGCTTCCAACGGATTTTGAATGCAAGGTCGTCTACGTAGGCACGCTTCATCCTAACGATTCGCTGTTGTTGACCACTCTCGTTCAAGTTTAACTCTGAACAATACGATTCCTTGGCCCGCATCAATGACTCAGACTCAGCCAAGGCGAAACAACTCGCCCGTTTTTTCTTCGGCTCGCACGGCATTGTGCCCGAGAACGACAGGCACGTACCTCATTTAATTATTCGACATGTGTTGACATCCCGCTACCTGAACTGAACAGCGGTCGCCTGTTCATAGTAAGCGCTCCCTTTCCGTCTATCGACGTGGCTCTACATATCGGATCCAGGGTCAGAGTACCAACCAAACGACGGGCATCGGAATGCATATTTCTGCGCACTTCTTGCCCACCATGGAACGTGGCACAATTGATTTGGCGTAAGCACGTTACATACAAGTACTTTATGATCATCCGCTGACTGACGCTGATCAGGAATGGACAGGTTAAAGGTATGTATATGGGCAGTCGACACCTTCCAGGTCTCTTGTCTGATGTTGTCGATAGCTTGGAACAAGGAAGTCCTTTGGCTCGGTGGTTTTCTGGCACGCATAATCTACGAGAAAGAAATGACTGCGGTCAAAGCCAAGGGTGATCTTACAACGCAACTGGGTTTGCGCACGATGGACCGTTTTGCTTTTGGTCCTACTGCACCGCATAGCAAAGTGTCACAAGAATTGCAAGAAGCCTTCTTCTCTTGTTGCTACAAGCCGAAGTCGCCGCTTCCGGTCGTATCTGACGCTGGCATCTCATGTGCGTTGAACGACCCGTTCCGCCAAAGCAACAAAGACCTATTATTCCTCAAGAAATATCCGGTACTTCACAAGGATGTCAAGCAACACTCCGAAATCATCCGCCGATACGAAATTCCGCTGTTTAGATTTGAAGACATCGTACAGGAGTTCCGATATGGAGTCACGCAAGAGGCGATGAAGTCATTCCTAGTTTGGTGGGATGACGTCCACACGAATCCCCCACCTTCCTCTTCCAAACACGCGAGAGATGTATTCTGCAAGAAATTTGCCTCCTACGGTGTCTTGCACTCAAGCCGTGGAGCCAAGATTATATTCAAGAACATCAAATACTTTACGTTCTTCCCGTTGCCGAATGACCTTTGCCCGCAGGATACCATCCATATCGACGCCACGCAGAATCCGCCTACCAAAGGCTCAGTCGAATGTTTCGGTTGGACTCAACTCTCGCTGCTTCGTTGGCTTGAATATGCCTGTTCCCAAGCACCACAGCTCGTCTCAAGCGAGGACTCCGGCCGGGATTCGGACGTGGGCTACCGCATCTTGCGTGTGCTTGTTCAATTCGCACTAGTAGAAGATCTGTCTCCAGCGCACTGGGATCGGGCCGCCGACCTGATGAAGGATCTGAAATGTATACCCACCAACATTGGACGGGAGTTGCCAGCCAGTTCATACTTCGACATGGCTGCCGTCTGCCAGGGCCTTCCTATTGCACAAGAGGCTGACTTCCTCAACATTCTACCGACTCCTGTTGCACTCGAGAGAGGTTTCCAGTCCAGATTCGTGGAGTTAGAACATGTAGGGAAAGTGTTGTTCCGCATTCGTGTACGTAGAACGATGGATTGGGAGGATATGATCGGAAGGTATGTCAAATTGGTACGCGTTGCTTCTATTCCGCCGTAACATATTCTGCAGGTTAGAGAGGGACGCCTCAGAAGAATCTAATTATCGTCTTCTACGATATCTAGTAACTATTCTCAGGGGGAAGTTGACGGATCGACAGATCAATGACTTAAAGGAGAAGAGAGTTTTCTATTCGGAGAGTCATGGTCAGGCATCCGCGACTGAGTTGCTTTTGCCCAATGAAGATGTACGCAAACTCGGACTCCCAGTTCTCGCATTACCCCGGAATGGTCTAACCTCTCTACAAAACGATGTTGATCCATCTGGCTCCACAGTGGAATCGATCATTCAAATTCTGGGTATCCAGAGATATCCGAACCTCGACAAGATAATTGCGCAAGCCGCTTCGGACAGACCGGGGATTCGGGGCCCCGCACTTCAGCATCTCTTGTTAAATCTGGGGACTTGTTACAATGCCTATGAACCCGACAACTTCGCTAACATTGCCTTTATCCCAACGAAATGCGGATCACTTGCTCGTCCGAACGAGGTAACGCAACGTGTCAGTCTCGGACGTGCGAAATCGCTAACCTATCTCTACAGGTGTTTTCATTGCCCATATGGGGGACTCTAGGCCTCAAGCAAGCTTCCGAGGATCTGTATCGCGACCTCTCAAGGCTAGGCGTCAAGGAAAACCCATCTGTTGACAAGATTATCGAATGTTTCAAAACTCCAGAACGCAGACCATCAAACATAGATGCTGCTACCATCTTGTTTGAGCATTTACACCTATATGGAAGTACGTCTATGTCACGGGTTACATGCTTAGATATGATCTTGACCGTGAGTATAAAGACCTTCCTATTCCGAAGCTGCACGAAGAATTGTCGACAATTCCCTTCGTACCTGTGGTGAACCCAGGTCCTTCGTCTTCCGAGTCATCACCTATTCAATATTTCTCCCCGAAAGATTGCTTCATCGAGTCAGATGACACGAAGGAGCACTATCGTGACATCTTTCCATTTGTAGATTTCGGTCAGCATGGGAATGGTTTCCTAGAGTCTTGTTGCTCTAAGAAGTCACCCGACGCATCAGACATCGCCCGGAAGATAGTGCAGGACCCTCAGGGATATCTGAAAGCCCTCGGGGACATCAATCTGTGAGTCGTTTGTCGGCAACATATGAGATGACTTACGTTTTCTTAGTTACCTCGAGGACTTGCGTACTATCGCCTCACAACTCGACTCGATATCTGAGGAAGTCAAACAACCCATGAAGAAAGCTCCAATGTTTCCTGCCAAACGGAACGGCGTGTTTGATGGAAACCTATTACCCGCAGAGCAAGTGTTCATAAGTGACTGGGTAGGTCGCGACTTCGGTGGTAATGTTTCCATAGCCCCCGAAGACAATATCCTTGAAAGTAGGTGTGCCGGTTCCGGTGTTCATTGTCAGTTCGCTCAGTTTTATCATAGAGATGTACCTCGAGATGGGTTCAGTGTTCCTGGGGACATATGTGCGGCATGACATCTCCCCTTTTGGCCTCAAAGCCGACTGTGACCCACCGTTCAACCGTGATGAAGTCATTCTGCGCATCAGATGTTTCATGAAGAAGCGAGACGAAAGCGAGAAGACGGATGTTTCATTCTATGTTCTAGGCTCGACGAACAATCTTCGGGTGAAGGTCTGCAAGTGCCTCAAATTAAAGAAAACGTTTGCGCCACCATTTGGGGTCTTGACTGATCCTGCGGCTGCGGGGACTGTTGAGATTGACCCTGTCCAAGTCAAGGCAGGCTTCAAGTTCAATGAAGATGACGAATCACATACCCTCTGGATGGTCAGAGGCCCTCGTGACTCGGCAGACCTGCGCAACGAGTACGTTCTTTCCCTCTATCATCGCATTTGCTAACTTCCGCAAAGTATTGCAGTGGCGCTTTGTCACGTTTTACTCAAGACTTACGGCCCCGATGAAGTGTTATTCCTGGCCACGCTGTTCACGATGCCTGACGAGAGCCTCGAGGGATACTTTGGCAGTGAGATAATGTCCAAAATACCAAGTCCTCCTGACGAAAAAGGTAACATTGTTAATGATTCGATTTTCGATCTAAATACAGTCTGGCCCTGACAGTGGAGTCCAAGAATAAGCTCAAAGAATTGGTGAAAAAGGTCCTCGCAACGAACAGTCTGACGGCTGCTAGCAAGGATCCTCTGCCTCCGGAAGATCGCCCAAAAGATGGTTTGAATATTGATGCTCCTTTTCTGATGCATTGTTGATGTTCCTGCTGATAGACGTGGAAAAAGCAATGGCATCGTGGGTCGAGTTAGACCCGAATGGCAAGACCCCCGACTTTAGTGCATCCTCTCAACCACACCCTACTAGCCCCAAGACGCAAAACCACAAATGCAGACAAGTCCATACCGTGATGCTAAGAGAGAAAGGTTGATCGTTAACTTTTTTTCGAGCCCCGACCTAACGGCTAACATCCAAACCTAGAGGATCTGCGAGATCAAACGACAGGAATCGGATTCTTTATGGCACGTGAGTATCTTTGAGATGGTTCTAGTCAACTATTGAAGCCGACTTGAGTAGGGGGTGCAAAGAGGCAACCGCCAAAGTGTGAACTCAGAGCAAAAATAACAGAATTTGCAAACATCGTCTCACACTTGGCCGACGTGTTTGGCCGAAAAGCTTCTACAACCTGCTACATTTTCTGGAAGGACACAGACGAGCATCTAATGGCCTTCAATCGGGAAAAGTTTATCTTTCTGAATCTGGCACATTACTACAGATCCGGTGAGTAATTTCCCTGCTATGTTCTGAGCTATAGGCTAATCATAGCACCTAAGTCAATAACAAACATATCAAGAAGGAAGTGATTACTGAGTGGTATGTTGACCAGACACTGATATGCGAGATATTTATCTTAATCAAACAGGTATCTCATTATGGCCCACGAAATCGCACACAATGAGGCGAGAGACCATGATGAGTATCATGGATCACTTTCCACGAGGCTTGCTATCACTTACTTTCCTGCCCTGCGCGAGCACTTCCGTGACATATCGTGGTGAAAATGGGTGGTGTTGTAGAGATCCGTATGATCAGTTGTGGTGGGACGGAGGAAAACTGCTATTGATGGAAATAGAATAACACATTCGACCGCATTCCTCTTCACTCGCAAAAATCGAGTAGAAAGTGACATGAGTGGCTAGGGAAGTCGGAACTTTATCTCGGTCTATTATCTCGGGAGATGGCACAAATCAGGTTTACAGCCAGGCTCCTATGCACCGTCTCTGTTCGTGTGAGGGGCGACATACTAGGGCATATAGTGTAGGCAAATTCCGAGTGGCTGTGTAAGGGAGCCTATAAAATTTTCAGAGTAATTTTAGAGTGAGTCATAGCATAACTAAGAGCTGAAGCAGACTCGCATGGAGTCGTTGTGAGCTCGAGGAAGTTGTGTGTGACTCAGAGTACGAGCACATGTCAATCTAAGTAAATGAGAAAGAAGGCTTGCCTTGCCGAGGCAAGGGCTATGAGTGGCTAGAAGGTGAAGAGAAAGAGAAATAAAATAAAATAAAAAATGAAAATAAGAAAGGGGGAGGAATGGCTGTGATGAATGAAAATCTGCAATGTGCAATTGACATTATTTATTGAGTTAGCCCTGTTGTGTGGGACCCATGTAGTAAAGCCTGTTGGAGGAAGGCATGGTTGTGAATGTATTTCTGCCATTTGTCCAAGGCCCAGCATCTGAGTGTCTGAATGATGTGAGAGGGAGTGCTGTTTAGTGCAAGTGTGGTTGCACCTCCTGATCGCATGGAATGGCCTGCAAATTCACTGCTGAAAAAATGGTGGAATTGACACATGAACCATGTGCACATGGGGACTTGTCCAGCTTGAGTAAGCCAGAGTTCCAGGGCATAAAAGAAAAGGTGGTTGAGTGAGTGCATGTAATTTATGTAATAGTATGGGCAGGGGGTTGAGTGAAGGAGTGAGGGCAGTCACGAGAATGTCATTGCCATGGCCAACTTTGAGTGTCTTGTGGGTTGGGAGAGTGAAAGAGTACCCGACAGCTGTTGTGTGTAGCTAACAGCATAGTGTGACTTTGTGAAGTGATTGGAGTTGTTTGGAGTTGGGCCACACAAGCTCACCAAGACACATGAGCACATGGAATCCTGTGAGTAACAAGGCTGCAAAGAGCAGGTCATTGTGTGATGAGGTGGGAGTGACGTTGGAAGTGATGTTCGATAGGAGAGTTACATTGAGGGCAGATTTCTGTGAAGGTTGTTGTCTTGTGTGTTTGATACACCCAGCCAGCATGTACTTAACAATAGAGTGATGTTGAGTATGATGGACATCAGGGAACTTGCTTTTGAGTCTGTTGCAGATGCCAGCAAGATAAACTGCAACAGAGTCCAGGTGGATGTGAGCGGACATGTACACAATGAAAAAGAAAAGGTTATCAATGGAAGGGTTGATGGGTTGTTGCTGAGTGCAGCAGAAGGTGAGGTAAGAATTGAGATGTGAATTGTAAGCGGTCAATGAGGAGTGCTCAAGTGCCATTCCCATGGCAATCGCTTGCTCATGGAGAAGATGAGACAGGGGCCACAGCTCA
>JBBPQP010000786.1:0-17411 GCA_038092555.1 Boletus subgraveolens
CCTGGCTTCACCTTGACAGAGGCCCAAGCCTTGGGCCCAGACCCAGGCTTCTTCAGTTTGCTGGTAGGCAATTACATGGGTGTGGGTTTATTACCAAATATGGTGATTCTATAGTAAGTTGCAGCTTGCTTATTGTTTTTTCAACCAGATTCATCCAATACTCCTCATTCTCACCCTCAGCTTATCCTCAACTAACAATAACAACAACAAACAATATAGCCAACATCCTTGCCCTCATCCTCACTCTCAACTAACAACAACAAACAACAACAAACAATGCAACACACACAAATTTGCATGTGTTGCATTGTTCCTCATTTTGTCCTCATACTCACCTTAGCTCAACCAACAATGATGTTGACAATAAACAATGAACCTCACTCTCACCCTCAACCCATAATGACAATAAGGAACAATGCAACACACACAATTGTGTGTGTTGTGCTATCTCTTGTCCTGCCCTCATCCTTGTCCTCACTCTCATCACCTCACCCTTACCCTTACCTTCATTTTCTTTGTCCCTCTTGTTGCCTTCTCACCTCACCTTCACCCTTAGACCAATGAAGACAACAAATAACAGCAACAAGCCACAACACCACTGCCTTGTCAGCTCCATTGCCTTCATTTCTCTCTCAACACATTCACCCTCCACCTTGTCCCCACTCTTGCTCTTATCCTCCTCATCCTTGCTCATCCTCCTTGTCTGCTCCATGAGGATGGTGGAACAACAGCACAATGTATGCAATCACACGCCCAGGCTTTCAAGCCAGGCCAGGCCCATCCATCACTAAAGAGAAGGGAGCATGAGAATATTGTGCCCTGATTCCCATCCAAACCAGAGCAACTGAGGGATCCCAAATATGCCATGTAATAATATTAGCACCCAATGTTTGTGCTTGAGTAAACAATGATTCACTCCCATGTGGCCAACCTTGATAATAAGTTGGTGATTGGTACTGGTAAGACTGGAGGCTCAAAAAACCATCCCTGGTGGGCCATGTTGCATGTAGTTGTTAGTTCATGAGTTTAGAACAGAGGATTTCTTACCATTTGCTCCAGCACCAAGTTTGGTCCCCAACTTGTAGGTTGTAAAAGAGCCTTGCAGTGCATGTACAGGTCATGTGAAAAAACAGACAGATTAGGACTACCAGAGAAGAATACATAGTGTATATTATTGTGGAAATGATATGAAGTTCTACATAATCTCTGCAAGGATGTTCTCATCACATCCAACCACTTGAATGAATTCATCCACTGCCTCCCTCATGTCCTCATCTGCAATCCTGTGTGATTGGGGGCTATGGGATCTTTGGAATCATCCATAACACCCCACTGGCTGACTGTTTCATGCTGTGAAAAATCATGCCAGTTGTGCTTGAAGTGATACTTAAGCATTTGGAAGGCTTCCATAAGAATAGGGCTGATCTTGTTCCTCTTCTTTGTGTCTGTCTCTGCACTGGATGAAAATATATGCTCACAAGGGACAGATGAGGCCTGTATAGGGAGATAGTCCATTGCAATAGAAAACAGAATTGGATAAGTTTTATGATTTGCCTATGTGAACCTGTTAGCATCTGTTGCATAATATTAGAGGTCAATAAACAGTGAATGTACATCTCAAACATCAGTGGATCCCTCTCCTTGGCAAGCCAAAGGGCCTTGAGTGTACAAATAGTACTCATTGTCAATTGTGTGAACCACTTTGTGGGTGGTTTTTCCACTGGTCATGTCCTTGATATGCAGCCTTTCAGCAATGGCATTAAAATCTTTGAGAGGACAGTACTGGAATTCTGTATGCAACTCCTGGGGGAGTCAACAACAGTATTTGTGCATCTGATCTCAAAGATTGGCATGCATAGTTACAGAAGTGTCAACACATACCAAATTAAGAACAGTTTCCTTGGCCTTTAGGATGTATGCCTCATTCCAGTGGTCTTCTACCCAACTCATTCAAATTGAGGGCTCAATAACTATAAGTAGAGTGTTAGACTTAGCATAGTCACTCATAAACTAAACAGGACATACACATTGTGATGACATAGGTGATAGTATCATCCATGCAATAATACCTAGTGGTCAAACCAATGCCAATGTCCAACCACAGTTTGAGGTGGCATTGACTGTCTCACAGCTCTTCCTATCTGGTCATAAAAGCTTGAAATATGGCACTGACCATCCAAGGCATGGCTGTTTTTCACCAGAGACACAATAGTGGACAACATGTGGAACCTACAGTGTCATTGATCACTCAACATTTGTTAGATACATTGCACGTGTATAATACACTTACATTGAGGATCATGTGGTAGTCACTAAGCATGCTTCATTCCCAATCTGACAACTTTAGCTTTTCAAGTTCATGGTGGTTGGGCAAACTAAGGAAGTAGTTGACCACCTGGCATGAATCAACAGATCAGTTACCATGTCCATAGTATGTCAAAGGTAACTCAAGACTTACCAGGCACAGTTCAATGAGATGATCCATTATACTGTACATAGAATTCCATTGTGTGTCAGCATTGTGCTTTAACTCATGCTCAGGAACTGTCTTGATAGGGCTGCTAGGAGCCTGAAACCAGTTTTTTGCACTACCAAGCTTGATGGTATCTAGAAAGTTATTGTGATAAAATCCAGATGAACAGATCTCCATAACAACAGTGTGGCTGGTTTTGACTGGATTCTTCTTGACAGCAGCAACATACCATTTGTAATCAGCACAATCTTGAAATGCATCAGCCCACACTTCTATGATATCTTCAACTGAAGAAGTTGAAAAACTGTCCATAACACACTTTATACAAAAGTGAATGATATGTGGGAAACATCTGTGCTGATTGTGCGTGTCAAAGTTGATGTCCCATGTGCACAACAAGATCTCCAAATTCTGCATGCATATTTTGTTGTTGGATGCATTTTCCATCAAGAAGTGGCCAACCTGGTGATGCTGTTTCAGCTATTGTACAACTATAAAATAGGGCACAAACAAATCTTTGACATGACACCAATGTAGTCAAGAAGTGCCAGGATTGTCTGGGCCAATAGGGCACTGTCATGCCTCCCTTTCATCCTTGTAAAACCAATCAGTGCAGATCTCAATACAAATCAATTGTTGGAACTCTTGGTGATCCAGTGGGATATGAGAGCAAGGAAGCCCACCCTGTTACTCACCAACCAAGCATCAGTTGTAAATGAGATTCAACCTAGTGTATTCTAAGCAGATTAAGTTATTGGATAGGATATGAAGGTAACAAAGCACATACATCAAACTTCTTTCTGAGTGATGAGATACTGCTTCCACATTTTGATGCCCTTGCTATGGACAGTCATGTGATGAGGAATATCTGACTTGGAGAGGCCATCCTGAAGGATTAAAAGGAGATCTTGAAATTCTCTATATTTTACAACATTGATTGATTGTGCGAGATAAGCAAGAGTTTAGTGTTTAAAAATTGGGGCATACATACTTGATCATCAGCCACAATGAAGGCAATGAGCCACTTGTGGAACTCCTTCTTGGAATAGGGGAGGAAAGTATATCAACCATTAGGATCACCACTTCCTCCTGAACCAGCCACAGGTGCTTGTGCATGGAAACTCTCAAGCATTCCACCCTCAGCCACCACTTGGCACATTTCACTAATCAAGTAGCCAAACAATAAAGCTTTCTTGACACTGTCAAGCCATATTGGCCAATCATGTAATGTCACAAGTTCCAAGTATTCATGAATATGCCATTAATCAAGATGGACTTGGAGAGTGGATGTCCCAGACTTGGCTGCATAGATGTATATATGCCAATTGGAATATTTTTGCTTCCAAGCAACTAGGTCAGCATCATGGATTTCCCTAGAAAGTTCAGAGTAAGTTTTTGAAAGCAAGCTGAGAATAAATGGGATATTGTTGGATATTATTTCCAGATTAGGTAGTTAGCTTACATAAGCAACCCTTACATCGCATCAAGTACTATACCTTTTACTTTAGTGACTACTAAAGTATTCCACAGGTTATGAGCCAGCTCTTACGAGCCCAGTAGATCACTTCTGACTTGAATTTCAGAAGTTGGAAATGCTTTTCAAAGCTGAACTCAAAGATGGCATGAAAATTGAAGTTTCAAGTCTCAATGGACATGATTGGTCAGATTACCATGAAAAAATGGTCAGTGCAGTGCAAAAAGCAAAGTATGCTACTCTGGAATCCCACTGTGTGTGTTAGAGTTGTGCTCCGAAGGCAATGCTGGAATGCCAGAGTTGACTGTGGGGTTGGGACTTGGCTTCACTGTATGTGGTGCATCCTTGCACAAGTCCTAGGTGTCCTGGATTTTGGAGAGTCAGAGGTTCAAGGACTTTAAGACATAGTTTACAATGCCAAGTTGAGCAAAGAGTTCAGAGGTGAGTCATCAAGACTCAAGTGGAGGTTAGAAGTAGGGGATAAAACTAATATTCAAACTGAGGTCTTTACAGGAGTATCTTGGAGATATACATATATATTACAGAGAGCATAGGATTACTAATGGAGTTCATAAGTGTCTAGAGTAGAGTTGTCACCAGAGCTGTACTCCTAAGTGATGCACAGGTTTGGAGGTGAGTATGTAGCAGAACTAGTACAAATAGAGAACAAGAGGAATGGAGTCAAGTGAGAAGGAATGAAGACAGATATAAACAGATATATGGAACAAGTCTGGAGGTCAAGGGGTGTGTCTATGGTAAGAATGCACTGGAGTTCATATGTAAAGTAATGGAGTTGTGTATAGCACCGGAGTTGGACTTGATAGAATTTTGAAATATGACACTATTACTGTGCTAGCAATAATCAAGTCCAGAGAATTCCCTACCCCCAACCAATACTATGGATGACAATGCCTCAGAAATTGGCAAATGGAAGTGGCCAAATGACTCCAGATGGAAGTTGAGAAGGGTGGAAAGCCACATGGAAGAGTTGATGAAGATGTAGCCACAGTGAAAGGACCAGGCATAGTGACCATGGCCAAAATAACTGTTGGTGGAGGCATCACAACTCCAGTGAGCAGCTCTAAAGCCAAAATGACCATTCCACAGGCCATTGACAAGACTGCTGATGATGTAAACCCACATGCAAAATGCACGGGGCCCACAAGGCCAGTGGACAAGCCAGACAATGAGCAGAAAGTAAGCTGAGCATGCCAGAGGGCAAGGTTGAGCCAGAAGGCAAAACCACTGTCAGACTGAATGCAGATGCTGCACACAAAAGAGCAGCAGCAGAATTAGCAGAGAAAGCACAACAGGACATACAGGTTAAGGGGGAGAGTGCACAGATGGATTAAATATGCTGAGCAAGTGGAAGAAGCAGTCACTGAGGGCACACACAAAATCAACAACAAGACCTACAAAACCTTGTCAGTGCACCACCACAGACATCATAGACATACCTATGTAGGACATCCCCAGTCCCACCACCACCATTCACCAGCCCATACAAATGATCCACACAACACAATGAAACTGTGAGCATTGAACTCAAAGAAGAGAGGATACCATCAGCAAGCTATAATGTCACACCTACCAGAGCCCAAGTGGAAGTGTTGGGACCACTCAGGGATAAGAGGATGTTGGAAACCAATCGAAGAACCTGTGAAATGTGTCAGTAAATGCCCCAGAACATTTGGAGCAGAAAGAGGAAAAAAACTCATCTTAGGGAGCTCAAGATAAGTGGAATGAGGTGGACAACAAAGCACACTCATCAGGCCATCCCCATAATACCCCAGAACATCCTGAAGGCAGTAGAAAGTGATGGCTATGCCAATATGAAGTTGCCAGGCTGAAATAGAGATCCAGAGAGTCCTAGAGGCAAAAATGTCAAATTCAGAAGTGCCAAGGCCAAAGCACTGCAGTGAAATGCTCTAAATGGCATCAGGATGCATCAGAGATGTCCCATGAGCCATGGGAACCACCGCTTTGACAATCTGAAGGTACTACATCAAGATAAAGGGCCAGGAGGTTAATTGGGTGAAAACAGTGAAAGTGGAAGCATCAAAGGTGAAGCACACTGGCAGAACAACCCAGGCACCTCCAGGGACCATGAAAGATGTTGTATAAATGACAGGGAGTGGCGCATTGACAAAACAATGCCACAAAGTTGAGTTATAGCCTCTTGAGGCCATTTGGGTGATCAGGACAAAGGTGAAGGTGTTGGAGGCAAAGTGCTGTGCCAGAATGGTGCAGACAGCTTCAGATACATGTAGCATGGGGAAAGGTGTGGAAAGAGTGATGCACTGAGCAGCATGCATTATAGTTTGAAACAAGTTGAAATGAAGAAATTGGCTGCAGTAGAGTGGAATCAGTGAGAACAGCGAAAATGCTTGATGGATGATGCACCTGGGCCACCCACACCACCTACCCATCACCACAGATGTCCTACCAAGCCCATTAATCCACCACATCAACAAGGAAAGTCAAAACTGCAACCTAGAAAGGTTAGTTGAGCCCAATCAAGAAATTCAACATATCAAGTCAGACAATCATGTCAAGGCCAAATCAGGCAGATCAGAGTGGCCAGATGTGATGTACGTTGAGTACAGAGGATGGGAGAGAGTTCCTGAGCTGCAATATGCAAGAATGACACCCCTAGAGTCAATCAAGGATAATGGAGTGAGCAAAGTTAGCCAATGCTATTAGCTGAGGTGTGACTTGCCTTATTTGGGCAATGCTCAAGCAACACAACTCACAGACCTCATACCTGTGCATATGATGCTACATGGACTACAAGTTCATTCATTTAATAAATATTGGTACACATTCTTTTGATTTTACCATCTTTCATCAGGACAAATACTTATAGTCTATTGTCTTAGCCTTTCATGTTTGAGGGGGAGTGTTGGATATTATTTCCAGATTAGGTAGTTAGCTTACATAAGCAACCCTTACATCGCACCAAGTACCATATCTTTTACTTTAGTGACTACTAAAGTATTCCACAGACACACCTGCAATGTTTACAAATAGAGCCTTTTATGGTCCATTCAAAGACATATTGGACATTGATTGTGGTCTTCATGGATTGGGTTCAAGATGGATCAACAAGTGGATCATAGACTGCAACTCACATAGGTTGCAAACTGTTGGGCTGGCAACCAGATTGAACCCTAGGAATGTCATTGTTGACACCATCAGTCTCTGACTTAGTGTCCTGCTCAGTGAGCTCTCCATTAATATCTATATGTTCACCATCCTGATCCTCATGCATGGTTGGAATGTGTGCTGAACAGGATTGAGGTGTGGGACAAGCAACCACTTGAGCTGCTAACACTTTTTCAGTGGCCCATTTAGCTCATGGCTGTTCTGCATGACTTGCCTCTATCTTGGCAATCAGCAATGCCCTGAGATGTTCAGAAGCAGTGCATAACAATGGGATAACCTTTGACAAGTCTGTGCTGGGATAAAGCACTTGAGACATGATCAGCATGGCAATTACATACTCTGGATGCCAAGAAATTGTCTTGGGAGTCAATGTCAATGGTAAGAGGACCACCAGGGTGATAAAGATACACCTCTATGGTTACCTGTGTTATAGACATCCATGTGAACTCATCCACAACCACAGGCCCTAAGCTTGTTTTGACAATGGGCAGGTCAAAGTTCTTGAATGTGAGGAGGACTCTGGTGTGCAATGTCTTTGCAATATCTTTGCTGAGTAGAGACACCTATTTGGGTGATTGCTTGATCATGATCATGAACATCAGATCAAACATTGGTTGAGACTTGATGATTTGTTTCAGTTGAGCATGAGTATCAGAAGGTGAGACTGTGAAGGTGACTTGCCCAACCCACTTCAGAATGACAGGATCCTCTGGGTGTGATTAGAGTTGTTCTCAATGACAAGTTGGAAACCAGATATTGCCATTCCCAAGGATTCATTGGGCTTGATACAGAAGAGCAGTTTGTTCATGTGGTTGGTGAAATTGTAAATGTCCTTGTTCTGGCCAATGCCATCAGTGAAGGAAGTGATGACACAATTGAGGCTTGACAGGAATGATTTGTGAGCAGATGATGGCTTCATGACAATGAGTTTTCCTTCATCCTCAATATAAGTGAACCTGCAGAATGGATCAAATAATTCTTGATACAAATATTTCAAATTTCAAATTTGACTTACTTTGTGTGAGATTCTTGTGTGAATGCTGCCAAAAGATCTACAAAATTGTTGGGTGGGAACTGATAGATGATTTGTCATAATAAGGTTGGGAGACTGCACAAGAGTGGTAGTACCAGCATGACTAACTTGGGCTGTGTTAAGGGGTAAATTGGCAAGGTAGGAGAGGACTTGTACTTGAGATGGTGAGTTAGATAAGAGTTGGTAGCTGAAGTGCAAACAACTACCTATTTTAGTGTTATGCTTGCCCACATCGGGCTTTCCTTCACCATACAGTGTTTCAACTATGCTCAATTCACTTGGAGGCCTGGGTTGGCCTCCCTTGAACCTAATATGAGCAGAGAGGTGAATTTGAGGATGACAGGTGGACTTCTGCTTGACTTCTGAATGAATAAGCTTCCATAGGGTGTGAATTGGGGGTGTAGAGAGGCACTGTGGCACCTGTTTTCTTGACCCAAGTGGGCATGTTGTCTGACTCTCTAAAATTTGACCCTGGTTGGGTTGTCAAATAGTAAACTTGTGATATGAGCTATAACTTGTGACTGGTGGCACCAGAAACTGTCAGTGGGGGTATTGGGGGGGCAAATAACCACAACACATATATACATAACAGATAACTGATGATTTGTAATATGTCATGTCAAATGATAAGATTGTGATATCTGCTAAACAAAAGAGAGAAAGAAAGAGTCAAGTTAAGTTTGTGCAACCTTCCAATGAAAAATATTCTCAGCAGCACTCCATCAAACTATGGTAACAATCTATGCAAGCAACTAATCAATCTGTGTTTCTTTCCTAGATGACTGTGTGATGGATGCAGATGCACCTGTCCCAAAGAGGGGAAAGCTATTGTGAATAGAGTGCAAATGCATGCACAGGAGCTCCAATACTTGCATGCAGGACTGAAGTCAGCCAGGTAAAGCACATTATTTCATGCAGTGCTCCCAATGATAATATGGTTTGACTTGATGTTGTGATGGATGAAGTTGCATGTGAATGAATAGTTTTGAGGAAAGCAGGCTGTAAATGGGAAATGTTGTGAAGGGGTAAATATTAGATATTGACAGAATGAATAGAAATGTACCATTGGGTTAGTGATCACCACTGTTGCAGTAGTTGGAGAAAAGGTCTGCCCACAATTGCAAACATTGCCCTAAGTTGAGGTTTGAAAGACAGCCCTGGGGCCTTGTGTTGCATGAGATGGTGAGGCTGAGATGGCTTGATGTCACCAATTGGCAAGTTGGCAAGTTGCCTCCTGTTCATGTTGCACAGATTCATTTGAATGAAAACCAGTTTGAAAACTGGAACTGGTGATTTCTGATGGTTTGGGCAACCAGGTTTTTCCATTGCTGCAGACTATTACCAGTTTTGGTCTTGGATCACCAGCAAACTGTGACTGTGGCAACACTATGTGTTATTGGGCCTGTTATCTCCATTCTGCTGACCATTTTCTTTTGGGATAGTTTTAGCACAAAATTGGGGTGTATATGACCTAGTCACTGGTGCCATGTTTTTAATGAGGCTTTTAATGTTAAACAGCTGAGCAGGGCAGCTGGAGTCCGATGTCAGAAACTGAAATTGGATGCCTACAATGTACAGGCTACATACCTGGAGTCCAATGTCAGAAACTAAAGAGAACTGACATGGGACTCGCAGGCTCTATAGGACGAAGCAATAACAATAATAAACAAAAATACTGTGTGCCACAATGTGGCACATGCTCACAGTGTGCACTCAGAAGGCACACAACATTTAACACAGCTACTTTTGCCATATGAGCTTTGAGCAGCACATTTGGATTGAAGTAAGGGGATAGACCATGGATGATTTGAGTGATTTCATATACTTGAGGGATTGCATGGAGGATGTAGAGCAAGTTTTGCTTGCATGCTAAGGCAGCAAGTGTGCCATCTTTGGAGATGCAACATTCAGTTTCACTAAAGGATATGGTAAAACCTTTGCTGGCTAGATGTGGTACTGACAGTAAGTTGCCATTTAGCTTCAGAATGTAGTAGATGTCCTATAGGATTATCTTGTGTATCTTTTGATCTCCAATGTCAATGTCTATACAGACTTGTTCTATGCCTGTGGCATATATGAAGCATTCATCTCCAATGGTGACAGGTTGGAATGGTACAAGAGAATACATAAACCACGAGTGCTGAGATGTCATGTTTGCAAATGTGCCCAAGTTGACAATCTATTCAAAAGAGGAGGTGAAGTCATCATTGAACTACTTTGCCATGAAAAGCTGTAGTGAAGTGCATCATGTAATGCTACATTACAATGCATGCTGTTAGCTCTGACTTCTCCTTCAATTCTTTAGATTTGTCCTTTTTGCTGTTTGAAAGGGGTGATGCGGTCTTTGCAGTGTCTTCAGCCATCTTCTTCCAACTCTCTCCACTGTATAGCTTGCCACAGTATTTGCATTTCTTCCTTTTTTTCTTGTTTTTTGACTTTTCTTTTCCATTCTCCTTTGGCTTATTGTTTGACTTCCATGAGTTAGGTCTCTTTGTGAGGAGTGCTGACTGTGTTGTTTTTCAGGACTTTTCCTCCACCAGGATTGTAAAACTATGGAGTTGATAGAGAGTTTGTTGGCACTGGATATTATAGTGACTCCCAAAACTGTTCCAATATCTAATCACACTGCAAACACCTGTGGGAATCATACTTAGTGTTGGTGGGACAAACAATGGTACATACTCTGTGATTTGGCCCAGGGGAAGTGAAGATATGGCTATTTCAACCAGCAACTACATTGGAATAGTATTGGGATTTTTAATATGGGCAATAGGATCTTAATGAAATAAGGGCATAGTTGCTGTTGTTTGGTGCTACAAACAAAGATATACATATAAACATTATGTCTGAGTCTGAAAATATTCCCATGCTTCTTGACTCTCAACCACTATCATCATATGATCTCTTTTTGCCATTTAAAAGAACACTATCCTCTCTCAACTTGATGCTGGTCATTCCATCTGCTCTATTGCCTCTAGTACAGGTGTTGGCATTGCTACCATCTCTAGGCTTTGCTCCAAGGAGTGTTCTGATCTTCAGAAATCTGCTGAAGGCCATCCTTCAAAACTTTCATCTATTGATATTTACCATGCTATCCATCTTATCTCTAGTAATAAGGTAGAGAATGCTGTTTAGGTCACCAAGGCTCTCTTCACTATCACCCACCAGCCCCTCCATCCCAATACAGTTCCCCATCACCTGAAAATGATTGGCATAAAAGCTGTAGTCAAGTTCAAATGCCCTCTATTCTCTGCTAAATACTGCAAGGCTCAATTGAACTTTGCTTATGCTTATAAAGACTGGACTCTAGAGGACTGGAAGCAAGTGGTATGGTCTGATGAGACTAAAATCAATTGTCTTGGGTCAGATGGTCACAAATGGGCATGGAAAAAGTTAGGAGAGAGGCTTAGTGACAGGTTAGTTGAAGAGTCTTCAAAGTTTGAAGAAGGTTCCTTGATGCTGTGGGGCTGTATGACTTGGGATGGGGTTGGCTATGGAACCAAGATGGATGGTAGGATGTAGGGTGACCTCTACCTTCAAATTTTGAAGGATGAACTCCAGAACTCCCTGAAGTTCTATTGTCTGGATCCTCCTAAGTTATCTTTCAGCATAATAATAACTCTAAGTATACTTGCAGAAAGGTCAAGAAGTGGCTGGAAGAGCAGGAATTTAGAACCATGGTATGGCCTGCACAATCCCCTGACCTCAATTCCATAGAATATGTCTGGCTTCACCTCCAGAGAAAGCTGGCAGACTATGAGAAGCCTCCTAAAGGGATAAAGGAGTTGTGGAATAAGATACTAGCTGAGGTGTGTCAGGGATTGATTGAGAGCATGCCTAGGAGGGTTGAGGCAGTGCTTAAAGCCAAAGGAGGATATACCAAGTACTAATATATATATACCAAATACCCTTATAACAATCAAAAGTCCCAAAACTGTTCCAATGTAGTTGCTGTTTTAAAATAGCCATATCTTTACTCCCCTTGGGCCAAATCACATGGTCCAGGCATTTATAGGTAGCCAGGAGTGTATACCATCATTTGTCCCACCCATGCTAAGCATGATTCCCATGGGTGTTTTGCATTGCATCAGGGTTAGGTATTGGAACAGTTTTGGGGATCACTATACTATGGTTCAAAGAGTTGAATACAAAGCTGGAAGGGATATGACAATGGCTATGGTCACAAGCAGGTTATTGAGAGGTTGGCCTAGTGATTTCATCATGTAGGCCTTTTGTCATATGAGATTGTTGTGGTTCCATCTTGGACTCATTGGATAGGGTGCCTCAGAATAACTTGCCAATGAGATATGCTATGATCTAATGATCTTTGCCCTTATAGTGTTCATTTAACTTTTTCCAGATTTCTTCAGCTATTAAATAAATATAGAATGCCATTTAGTGGCTTGTTCTTCAAGGTAAGTGTGATCTGAGCACAGGCTTCCTTGTCTCAACTTAACCACTTTGCTAGAGCCAATGGATTGGACCCATCAGGTTTCTTCTCACAGTCATTTACAACCCCATTATTCCTTGGACATTGAGAACCATTGAGACTTGAAATTTCCATGTCTGGGAATTTGTTTCATCATTCTTGGGAGACAGTATGTTATATAGTTGGCTTGAGCTATGACTTGACTTGTTGGAGGACAAGGTTGACTGGTATGAAGCTGAGGGGTTGAGAGCTGAAGCTGAAGTATTTGTAGTAGGCATTTCATAGGACTATAGTTAGAGCACAGGGCTCATAACCTTTTGTTCTTTGATGAAATTAGGCTAATGAGCAAACAAGTTAAATTGAGTCTCAAGTATGAAGTTTCAGGCTTTGGTATTAACTAACCCAATGAGCAGATAAGTTAAACTAAAAGCTATCAGTAAATAAGAAAAGAATGCATAGCTAAATTAAATGTCTCACCT
The DNA here is from genome assembly GCA_038092555.1 of Boletus subgraveolens. NCBI lineage: Eukaryota > Fungi > Basidiomycota > Agaricomycetes > Boletales > Boletaceae > Boletus > Boletus subgraveolens. The sequence continues at coordinate 13,054 of JBBPQP010000786.1, forward strand.
TAGTCTCAAATATGAGGTTTCAGACTAAGGTGTGACAAAGCCAAAAAGATCTCTAGTGTCTGTACATTATTATGTAATCTCTATGATGTATCTGGGTGTGCATACATCCTGGACAGGTCCACTGGGGAGACTGTCTTTGTTGCCCAGTCATCTGCCACACCACCAGCTTCTACCTCAACCATGAAGCCCTCTGCATTCATGGACACCTCTTTCTCCCACAATTTCACTGGTCTGGCCTTTAATCCAGTCACACCTGCATTCATCCATGATGCCACATCAGTGGATCTCACCAAATATGATGCTCTTTTCAGTGCTCTCAATGTCACCATCTCCATTGACTGGTGTCACCAAAGCTACAATGTTGCTCTTGCAAGCATCTCATGCAAGGCCCCTGCTTAATGCACCAGCACTGTCATTGACCCTGTCATTGCCACTTTCTACCTTGACAGTGGTACCTCCATGTACATCAGCAACTCTGACCACAACTTCTTCACCTTATATCCAATCACCCCTTATGCTGTCAATGGTGTTGGTGGATCCTCCATCATGGCTGTGAGGGTCAGCTCCATTAAGCTCACCATCACCAAGGACATTCAGATCACTCTCTGTGACATCCTGAGCATGTCTCCTTCCTTGGCCATAAGTATATCATAAACATTATTGATAATTTTTCTTCCTATTACTAGTCTATCCTGCTTGCTACCAAGTCTGATGCATACCAGGCCTTGCTCAACTGGGAATGGGCTCATGAGCTTGAGATCTTCCTCTGTGTTGGCATCTACCATTTTGACAATAGTGAGCTCAAATGTGCTGATCTTTATAATTGGCTCCTCTCCCATGGTACCCAGCACTGGTTTACTACCCTCTGCACATCTGCCCACAATGGTAGGGTAGAATGTGTCCATGGCACCCTCATGGGCAAGGCTTGAGCCATGTGCCTGGCCTGTGCCATGCCTATCAACCATTGGAATGACTTTGTTATCACCACCTGCTATCTGACCAACAGGACCCCAGTTAAATTGCAGAACAGCCTCATGCCATATGGGTGCTGGCACAGCTTCAAACCAGACCTGTCACATCTTCATGAGATTGGCTGTTGCACATTCATCCTTGTTCAGAATACCCATAATCCCAAGTTTTTGATCGTTTCATTGAATGCATGCTCATTAGTTATTCACAAGACTCAAAAGCTTACTGCCTTTTCCACCATGTAACTGGCAGGGTTATCATATCTTACCATGTTGTTTTTATTGAGTTCCACCAGGACCTTAACCCCCCCTCTACATGCAATCTCCTGTCTGTGTGAAGTCATGGAGGTTACTGCTTATTTTTTTGTCTCTGAGATGGAGATCTCCAGTTTGGTTTCCAGAGTTGTAGTTGTGGCTGCACAACTCTTAGCTCCCAGGAGGTAGACTTGGAGCAGTCTTTAGCCATATGGCCAGCAAGACCACAGAACATACATAACTTATTATTAAAGCAGTGCTTGTATTCTTCCAAGGTGAGCTTGCCATTTTTTCCTAATTTCAACAACAAGTTTGGCTTTGGAGATGTTGTGGCACCTTTGCCTTTGGAGTCCTTAGACTCTTTGGAGTTTCTGGAGGGAACAAAGGGATGAGAGAAGGAGGACATGTGAGTGGACAAGTTCTCCCTCAATATGAAGGGTTGGTTGGTAGATGTCTTCATCTGGCGATTGATTTCAGACTTGTGCTCCCAGTAGTGCATGTTTGATTGCCTGAGCAAGATGACAGAGTTTGGAGAGCATGGAAGGCTTCCCAACATGAGAGATCTCATCCTTGATATGATCTGGCAAACTATTGTAGAAGTGGTGTTAGAGAGCACCTTCTCTGTAACTGTGGACTTGTGAAACAATTCTGTTAAACTCAACCACATACATACAGTACTTGTTAATGTGCTGGCTGTCCTTCATGGATGAGTGATCAAGCTGGTGTTCCACATCTCTGATGGGGTCATGTGGACCAAAGCTTGCCTGGAATTTCAAGACAAACTACTTATAATTGTCCATTCAGAGAGAACACTGAGTCAGATTTTTCATCTGGAAAAGATCTGGTTTGAACCACTCCAAAGCCATGCCCTTCAGGTACAACTGCACAAAGGTAACTTTGATGCAATTAGCGCTAAATGCCTTGGGATGGTCTTGGAAGTTCAGTTCACATTGTACCAGGAAGACCCAGAGTTTGCAGGGATTTGCATTACTAAATTCACCAAGTGCTTTTTGGGCTTTTAGTAGCTTTCCATGATGTCAATGTCATAAAAGCATAAAAGCATAAAAACACAGAAAATCATATTAAAAGCATACTTTTGACACAGACAGCATGGAAAGTGATACATAACATGGCCTAACTAGTACTACTACTAGAAATGGGTAAAGAAATGACATAGTTTTGATGCCTGCTTGTGATTGTACAGGCTGAGATGGAAGACAAGGGGGGAGTACTTCAGGCATGCAAAGAGATGAAACAAGGACATAGTTTTGATGTCTGCTTGTCACCATACAGGGTGAGATGGAAGACAAGGAGGGAGTACTCCAGGCACATGAAGAGGTGAAACAAGGACATAGTTTTGACATCTCCTTGTAACTGTTATGGTTGAGAAGGCCCCATACCCATTTTCTCCTTCTCCTCTTCCTCATTGCCTCCCAGCTCCTATCCCTTCATCAGTCATGCCCTCCTCCCATCTCAACTACCCTGGTTCTTCTATCTTTGCCAAGATTTTTGCCAATCTCCAAGACTACCACATCCCTTCCTCCACATGGGCTGACCTCCTAGATGAGTCACTCTTTGAGGGATAGGCTATGCCTCATTGCCTCTGGGTGCTCCCCTCTCATTGCCTCTGGAACTCTCCATATTTCCTTTTACCCATGACTCTTACTTGTTCCTCTTGACTTGCATAGATACTACCTTCTACACTGCCCTCTCCTTATGGGCAATGTGTGCCTCCTTTCACTCCTCATTTACTTATCACATGCTACATGACATGACACATCTCTACCTTATTTATCTTTGGGGCTCTGACTCCTGCCCTAAAGTACCATACTATATATTAGAGCACTGCCTGTACCTCTCTCTCTCCTTAACCTTGATATACACTTATTTGTGTTGTCAATTCATTCCTTGAGATTCCCTCCCTCATGCCTCATTTTACTGCTGCCTCATTCTCTACTCTACCAACTCTGGGCCAGTTCCAGTACTGTTGACTTTGGTCAAGCTGTTCATTCTTAACTCCTCTTAGAAGTTGACCTAGGATAGGAATGAGATGACATGTTCACAAATGTGTACCATTGTTACATTGGTCATAACAGTGACTGTATGATGTAAAATGGAAGATGGAATACTTCAGGGACTTCAAAGAGATGAAACCAGCACATAACTTTGATGTTTGCTTGTGACCATACAATGTGAGATGGAAGATAAGGGTCCAAAAGAGAATTCAACCATCTCCTTGGCTTACATATTCTCCCCAAATGCAACCAGTTTCCTCAAGAGATGCAGGACTCCAAATATTGAGGAAACCTTGAATGCAGCAGACTTGGCAGTTGCATGCATATGTGCACAAAATGAGTGATCTTCATAGCATATTGTAGTAGGAAACATGGCCACACAACCAGAAGGCCATTGCAAAGGCATGGTGGTCAGTGATTTTATTGGATATGAGATAGTGAGATAATGGGGGCAAGCACAGTGGAAATAAAGTCTTGAAGGACCTGGATTCCAAGTGATTGGCTCATTCTCTGGGTCTGTGCAGAGTGATCTTCATAGCATATAGTAGTAGGATACATGGCCACATGGCTAGAAGGCCATCACAAAGGCATGGTGGTTGACAAATTTTTTAACATAGAACAAATGGAAGTGTTGTACAAGCAATGTAAGTGAATATCTTGGGACAGGAGCCATGGTGCTGCAGCAAATATGTTGTAGTTTCTCTAGGAGCAACCACTAGCCGGACTTGACACAGCAAACACCAACTGGCAGAATGGGACAAGATGGAAAAAGTATAGTCTTGGTCCTTAATCAAGGTTCAGTCTCGAACTGTAGACACCGAGTAAACATGATGACAAGTGTATTAGACTGAGGTGCTACAATATGTTGTACAGATATATATACTAAGAGAAAGTGTGCACGGACCAAGTGCTGTAAATAGTAATGCCTAAGTATGGTCAAATGAAAGTACACGAGTGTGAGAAGAAGTTGATGATGGGAAAAAGAAGTATAGCATCGTGAGAGAAGAGTGGAAATTAATAACACATGCTATGACATCATTGTGATCAGGTGACATTTCCCACGGTCATGTGCAATGTGTCAAATAATATGAAGTAAAGTGTTGTACAAGTGTAGCAGATG
>JBBPQP010000787.1:0-17411 GCA_038092555.1 Boletus subgraveolens
CGAGGCACGAGGGAGGGGATCTCGAGGAACAGAAGTCCACATGAAATAGTGTAGATTAAGGTTAAGGAAGAAAGAGGTACAGGCGGCGCCCTAATATATATACTGAGGACTCTAGGGCAGGTATCGGAGTCCGAAGTCTATATATGGCAAGAGACGCGTCACATCGCGAGGCACATGAGATAAACGATCAGGAGAAGAATGGAAATACGAATAGCCATAAGAGAGGCTATGAGGAGGCAGTGTCTGCTCAAGTCATAAGTTATAAGTAATGAGTCAGAGAGAAAGGAGACTGCCGAAGGCAGTGGAGAACAAGTCAAAGGGGAATTGCTGATGGGCAGTGAGGAAAAGGAAATGTATCCGGAAGGGTCCGTCTGAGGGCTAGGCCTCGAAGAGAGACTCGTCTAGGAGATCGGCCCATGTGGAGGAAGGGATGTCGTAGTCCCTTAGATCGGAGAAGAGGGAGGAGAATAGGGAGGTTCCTGGGTGGTCAAGATGGTGGGGAGGAGTGACCGACGAAGGAATTGGTGTCGGTGGATGAGGAGGAGGAGACATAGAAGGAAATTGGTTAGGGGTCTCCTCCATAATTGTAACATTACCCCCTTCGTTGATCTGAAGTTCCATCTCAGATAACTTATCCACTGTGGTCTCCCTCGTTAATCTCGTAGTCGGTAAGGTCCCAGGTGGGGTCGGGGATGTCGTGGGGGCAGGTGTGGAACAAATGGTCACGGGCATAGCATCTGGTGCAACATCGGCTGGGGCAGTGGGACATGAGATGTCCTGGGGCGACAACCCAGCAAAAGCGGCACCTGTACCAGGCGCAGTCCTTCTGAAGATGCCCAAGCTGTTTACATTCGAAGCACCGGGTGTGCTCCAAACATTCCAGGGATACATTGGGGGCGTTGGGATAGGGAGTGGGTAGACGGGGTATGGGGCCCACATCAGGCTGGGAAGGACCGTCCACGGCTGGAGTTGGGCTACTGGGATCCAATCTAATGGTTCCCGACTGGTCACCGGTCCCGCTAGGAACGTCAACATAGAGGGGTGGGTGGACGACTGATAGGTCTCCCAATGGGGAGGAAAAATGGCGTGGGGGCCGCGATGGAAGGCCTCCCGAGAAAAGGATATGGTGGGCACGTCTGATGAGATGATGAGAGGCTGAGATGGGTCTGGGAGGGACGGTTCCGGATACGGGGGAGGAGGGGGAAGGGGTCTCTCGGGGAGAGAGCAGGATGTGTTCACGATGTCGTTGAACAGACTCTCCAGAACTGGATCGGGGGGAGGAGCAGTCTGTTCCAACAAGAGTGTCGGTTGGGGAGGAAGAATCATATCCGGGAGGGCGGATAGGGAAGGAAGGATCGGGGGTGTTGTCATAGTATCGTTCCCGTTCCGCCTGGGGGAGGGCGGAGATGATGGGATTGAGAATAATGGATATGTCTCCAAAGGGAAGGAGGGCGATACAGAGATTGATTCCTGCGACATGCAGGTGGTCGAGGGTGTTGTTGCAGAGTTCGAGCACAGTTTGCTCAATGGCAAGGATGGGGGCAGGGGAGTCTTGAGCATCGACGAGGCCGGGGCCCAAGAAGGGAGTGAGACTTGTCTGGACCCTAAAGGCCCAGGGGAGAAGGGATCGAAGGGTAGTATAGAGGCGGTATTGTCAGACGAGGTGGCAGAGCGTTTCATCGCTCGTGAAGAAGGGGAGGGACTCGAGTGTCTCTGACATTTGAGATCTTTCAAGAATGCCGACATAGAGGAGGCGACGAGCGGTGGGGGGTAAACAGAAGAGGCGGACAGATAACAGGATGGAGGGGACGTGGGGAAAAGGCATAGGCGAAGGTGGTGGTTCTGGAGAGAGAAGAGTTTCAGAGTCCGACCCTTTCTTTATACTCCGAGAGGACCGCCTTGGCATTTCCTAAATGGGATTCAGGTTCCCATGTCCGTTCCAAGTCTGGGTATCCCCGCCAATGTATCAGGTATTGCCTCCGTCAGGGAGTTCCGCGATGATTGATAATCTTTTTGATTTTGTATTCCTCCTCGGTCTCTAGGAGTTCCAGGAGAGGCCGAGAGAAATTGGGTCCATGTTTGGGGATTTCCTGATAGGACGATAGGAGGGAGGCATGGAAAACGTTGTGGATCTTCCATTGCGGGGGAAGTTTCAGTCGATATGCTACTTTGGAAATCACGGTGGAGATTTCAAAAGGTCTGGTTCAGTGGGGGGAGAGTTTTCGAGAAGGAATTTGTAGTTTCAGGTTACGGCAGTCTAGCCATACCTTATCTCCGACTTTCCAGGGTTCAAATCTGGACAAGTGTCGTTTCTTCGTCTTCTGCTGGGCAAGGGTGTGTGCAGCTTCCGCTTCTTTCCATGCTTCATCAAGGTTGGAAAGGCGGGATTCCAAAGCAGGGTTAAGGGTTTTCCCAATTGCTGGGTAGGAGCAGGGGGAGTAGCCGAGCATCAGAGCAAATGGGGACTTGTGGGTGACGGAGTGTTCGGCCGAATTATGGGTGAATTCAGTGAACGGTAGAAAGTCTAACCATTTCTGTGGAATGCCATCGCAGTAAATGCGCAGGTATGTCTCCAGTTCCTGGTTGTATCGTTCGGTTTCCCCGTCGGTTTGGGAATGGTGCACGGTGGAAAGGGAGATATCGTATCCGAGGAGGTTGGCTAGCTCCTTGGCGAATGTAGACGCGAATTGGGGTCCTCTATCCGAGAGGAGACAATCGTGTAGACCGAAGCGTTTGAACACATGTTCAAAAAATAAACAGGCTATGCCGGCGGCATCCACCGTTTTCGTACAAGGGGCCTGTTACGACCAGTAACAATGGTACACGTTCGTGTAACGTTGACTTGGCTTCTCCCAGATGGAGTTAAGTTGAGACCTCGTTCCTACACTTGGACACCCTTGTATAGAGGTTAAGTGTGAACGGCCTAGCGAAGCTAGCAGTACTGGGACTGGCCCAGAGTTGGAAGAGTAGAGAATGAGGCAGAGGTGAGGCAAGGCACAAGGGAGGGGATCTCGAGGAACAGAAGTCCACATGAAATAGTGTAGATTAAGGTTAAGGAAGAAAGGCATATAGGCGGCGCCCTAATATATATAGTGAGGACTTTAGGGCAGGTGTCAGAGTCCAAAGTATATATATGGTAAGAGACATGTCGCATCGCGAGGCATGTGAGATAAACAGTCAGGATATAAGTGGGGAAACCCATAGCTGCGAGAGAGGCTATGAAGGAGGCAGTGTCTGGACGAGTCATGATGAGTAAGTAAGAGTCAAGGAATAAAAGGAGATTGCCAAAGGCAGTGGGGAGAAGGGAATTGCTGAAGGCAGTTCCGGGGATAAGGAAGGTCCAGAGATGCCCGCCGATGGTTGAGCCGGAGATGTCCGCCTGATGGTCTAAGCCTCAAAGAGAGACTCATCCAGGAGATCGGCCCACGTGGAGGAAGGGATGTCATAGTCCCTTAGGTTGGAGAAGAGGGAGGAGAATAGAGAGGTCCCCGGGTGATCGAGATGGTGAGGTGGGGTGATGGACGAGGGGATTGGAGTCGGTGGATGAGGAGGAGGAGATGTAGAAGGAAATTGATTAGGGGTCTCCTCCATAATCGTAACAGGGCCAATATTACCCCCTTCGTAAGACCATGGTCAACCACGACCATGACAGAATCAAAGCCCTTCACCGACGGTAGGTCGGTGATAAGGTCCACAGAGAGGTGCTGGAAGGGGCGAGTGGCGGCGAAGTCGAGAGGGACCAGCGGAGGAACCGTGGGGTGGGTTTGCACCTTATAGGCCTGGCAAACCGCGCAGCCGGTTACGTACCGGCGAACGAAGGAGGAGAGGCCGGGCCACCAGTAGTCGCGAGAGAGAAGGGTGACAGTTCGTAGGTGGCCACCATGTCCACCCTCAAAAGAGGAGTGAGCGGCGGCAACGATATTGTGATGTGCATCCGCCGGAACATAGAGACGGTTCTTGTAGTACAGCCGGCCCTCGATATAAGACTAGTCGGCCAGGGTAGAACGGCCAAGGGGGGGGGGTCTCCTCCTCCATACAGTGGAGGGCATCCAGTACAAGGGGATCGGTGGCAGACGAGGAGTGAATCTTTTCGCTCAGGGCTAGGTCGATGGCATGCAATTGGTGGTCGAAGGCATTGTCTGGTAACATCTGGACGGCAGAGTTGTCTCCAGATGTGTCAACGGTGTCCTTTCGGGACAAGGCGTCCGCTGGGGCCATTTTGCTCCCAGGGAGGGCCATGTAGGATAGGTCAAAGTCCTGTAAGAAGAGCAACCGGCATGCCTGCCTTCATGACAGCTTCCAAGGCTCTTTGAAATATGTCAAGTTCTTGTGGTCGGTCTGTACCACCACAGAGTGAGAGGAGCCGAGCAAATATTGCCGCCATTCCTCCAAGGCATGTATGACGGCAAGCAGTTCGCGGTCAAATACATTGTAATTTCGCTCTGTGGGGGAGAACGTTCGGGAGATATACCCACAAGGGCGCAGGTCGCCGTTGGGGTTGGGTTGCATCAAGACACCACTGGACACCGTCAAGGAGGTGTCGGTCATAATGGTGAACGGTTTGGAGGGGTCAGGGAATGCCAGGACTGGCTTGGAAGTGAAGGCCCGCTGAAGGGCTCGGAAGGTGGTCTCCTGTGGAGTGTCCCAGTGCCAAGGCTGAGATTTAGATGTGAGATTGACAAGAGGTCGTGTGATGGCAGAGAAGGAGGGAATGAATCTGTGGTAGAAATTGCAGAATCCAAGGAAGGACCGGATGTCCTTTACATCCACTGGGGTTTGCCATTCGTTGATTGCTTTCAGCTTGGCGGGGTCCATCTTGGCTCCATCCCTACTGACGATCATCCCCAAGTATTCCACCTCGGGTGCGGCAAAGGTGCACTTTTCCAGTTTGAGGAACATTTCATGTTCCCGGAAGCGTTGGAGAACTTTCCGAGTACGTTCCTTGTGCAACTTCGCATCCGCCGAGTGGATGAGGAGATCGTCCATATAGATGATAAGCCATCCTTCCGCAATATAGTCTCCAAAGATGTCGTTCATAAAAGCCTGGAAAGTTGCTGGGGAGTTGCACATTCCGAAGAGCATGACGGCTGGTTTGAATAATCCCATGGGGGTGAGGAAAGCTGCCTTCCACTGGTCTTCAGGTTTGATCAAAACGTTGTTGTATCCCCATCTAATGTCAAACTTGGTAAACATCATGGATCCTTTGAGCTTGTCCACGAGGTCGGAGATAAGTGGGAGGGGGTAGGCGTTTTTGATCGTATGTTGGTTCAGATACTGGTAATCTTGGCATGGTCGCAGCTTCCCATCTTTCTTTTGGACGAAGAAGAAAGGTGAGGCTTGGGGGGATTTCGACGGCATAATCTTGCCGCTCTTCAAATGTTCTTCGACAAACTCTTTGCAGGCTTGCTGCTCAGCAGGGTTGAGCAGGGAGGCTTTGGCATGCCTTGGTACAAAGGAGTCTTTCAACTCTATGGCGTGGTCATACTGCCGAGAGGGGGGTAATTTCGTGTCTTTCTTGTTAAAGACGTCCTTGTAGTCTTGGAAAGCCAGGGAGATAGTAGTGGTTGCGTGGTTTTGTCGTTGGGCTATTGCCGTTGATAGCGTGTTACAGTCATAATCGAATATTCTTTTTCTTTATCTTATCGGATCACGTGATAGTCACGTGTGCTCACCCATACCAGTTTCACTTTCTCTAGAGCCACTAGATGGACTCATGCATGGACGCACTTTGTTTCTTTTTCTCTTCCCCAATCGGATCTGAGATCCAATCCCGATATGGTTATATTATTCTCACGTTCATCTCTGTCATGCTTCCATTTCACTCCCACCATCAACATGTGTATTTAATCACCGCTCCTTCCATTTTGCATGCCTATGCCTCACATATTTAATTACCGTTACCCTATGCCCTAGATCAGTAGATCTAGCCACAACATATACACACATAGTATGCATATAAAAGACCAGAAGACTATGGCTGGAATCCCCAGTCTAGTCTCTTTGGATATCTCATTCAAAGCAGGACTCAGGAGACCCTAGGGCTCACTTCGCATCTCCCTTCTCACTTCTTTCGACTCTACATTGATAGTAGTTTGGTGTTACTTGAAGCATTAGTTGCTTTGACCATTTCATAGCGTAGTTCGTCTCAGTATGAACTCTGGTATATCTCCGAAGGCACGAAAGAACCTAGCGCATTGGACAGGTGTCCACTTCCTGAACCCTTCGGCGAGTTCTCGCTCTATCCGTTCTTCATCATCTGTGCCTAGGTACCTCATTAGGTACTGCTGTTTCAAGACCTCAGAGTTGGCGCCCACAGTGTCTCGATATCTGGAAGGGGTGATCGTCACACGTCCTTCCGTCCAGTGAACATCTGGGTTAATCGATCGGAACCAAGGGATTCCAAGGATGATGTCATCCTTGCCGCAATTCAGGATATAAAGGTCCCACTGTTCCTTTATTCCTCCATAGTCCAAGACCACCGTTGTCTTGAACTTAATGATATCCGATTGGTTCTCGGTACCATCAGTGTTCCAAGCCTTGATAGGCTGGTGTAATCTGACAATAGGCAATTCTAATCGTCTGACTGCTTCCCTGTTGATGAAGCAGCCCGTAGCTCCAGAATCCAAAAGCGCGCACAAGCCAATGATTTTGCCATCCTGCTTCCAGATCGAAAGGGGAATATGAATAGAATTCGATTTCGATCCGGAAATAAATACAGGGGCTATCGTAACAGAAGGTACTGACATTGGTTCAGTCCTTTCTCCTAAAAATGCACCAGTGCTTGGGAGCTCCTTGTTGCACCACCAGGTGCCCTCGTATCCTTCCCATCAGAGTGGTTACTGGCTAAGGATACGGATGCGGGTTCCTCTTGGGCCTCGAGGACATGGATGTGTTCATCATCCCACATAGCGGCTTCCTGTCCCTCTAAAGGGACACCCTCTTCGTCGAGGGTGACATCAAAGGAGGACCTCAGTGTCCTCAAAATTTCATCCCGACTTTGCCCACGTGAAAGGTCTTTAATGAATTCATCCAGCGGGTCTGAGGTGGTAGAGGATGGTCTCCCAATGGGGGGTTGGGTCTCCACAGCTCTGGTTCTTGCTCCGGTAGGTGGACCATAGTTCTTCTGATAGCCTGGATGATTCTTTGTAGAACAGCCTTTCCTCTTGCAAATGAAACACCTATGCTCCCGGATACACTTGAGACGCTCGCTAGAATTGATGGTGATTTTATCAACATCCATAGCACTGGGATCGCAAGCATGACCATGGCCTCTGTAAGACGGTTTCGGCCCTCTCCTGATGTTCCTAATCCGCTTGTAGTTGCCCTTGATTTCGGATGACTTCTTGTATACGTCCTCCATGGAGGTAGCGGTTTGGAGAGTTCCGGACATGGTGAGCTGGGTGGCGATCTGTGGGTCAAGTCCTCGGAGGTACCACTCCAAGAGTGCGTTAAGATTGGTGATCTTGGATTGTATGGAGAGGAGCGAGAAGCTTGAAACATATTTCTTGAAGCCTCTGGGGTCTCTAGTGTCCTGAACGAGTGAAGAGAGTTCCACTCGTGCCTGGGCAGCAGTGTCATAAGGGGTGAAGGTGTTGGTGAACGCTTCCTTGATTGCGCCAAAGTGGGTTTGTCTGTGGGGGATCTTGCCATCCTTAATTTTGGCAAGCCACGCTTCTGCGAAGGCCTTTCCTCATCCTTTCTGCATTTGATTGAGAAAGACATAGGCCTTGGTGAGGTCTCCAAGTGTATCATTGAGGGAGAAGTAGCCCTCCATAGCCATGAGCCATTGGTTTGCATCTGCGGATTCTCCGGAGAACTCTTCTGGTAAGGCAGCTTTAACTCCGGGCATGTCGTCGTCTTCGTCGTCTTCGTCTTCTGGTTCGGGGTCATCAGGGTTGGGTGGATCCGGGAGAAGGTCAGTTCATCTGATAAAACTTTCGTATGCCTGTCCATCGTCGTCGGGGGAAGAGTCTTCCTTTGGGGCCTCAGAGATGGGTTGGATAGGGACATCAACCTGTATCTCAGGTTGATGGTGATAGCCAGAGGAGGAGGCTCTAGAGAGAGCAGGAGATGGAGTAGTACGATGGGGAGGGGGAGGTATGAAGGGTCCTGTTCTAGGTTGAGAACTAATCCTTCTGGAGGATTGGGGAGAGTCAGTATGGAGAATGGGAGAGAAGGCGGAGGACGGAGGATTGGGTTGGGGAGGGGAGATGTGTTGCTCCTCATCGGAGGAGTTTTCTCTATCTTGGTAGAGTAGAGAGTCTAGGCGTATGGACCTTGTCTTGCTTGGTACCTAGACTACCACTGGGTAGTCTCCAGGGGGTTTGGGCTAGATAGCACCAGTAAGGTATAACCTTAATCTTTTGTTACGACCTGTAACAATGGTACACGTTCGTGTAACGTCGACTTGGCTTCTCCAGGAAGGAGTTAAGTCGAGACCTCATTCCTACACTTGGGCACCTCCATATAGGAGTTAAGTGTGAATGGCCTAGCAGTTGCTAGCAGTACCTGGACTGGCCAGGAGTTGGAAGAGTAGAGGATGAGGCAGCGGTGAGGCGAGGCACGAGAGAGGGGATCTTGAGGAACAGAAGTCCACATGAAATAGTGTAGATTAAGGTTAGAGAAAGAAAGGGATACAGGCGGTGCCCTAATATATATACTGAGGACGTTAGGGCTGGTATCGGAGTCCGAAGTATAAATAAGGAAAGAGACACGTCGTGTCGCGAGGCACGTGAGATAAATGATCATGATATATGGGGGAAACGAATAGCCACGAGAGAGGCTATGAGGAGGCAGTGTCTGTGGACGAGTCATAAGTTGTAAGTAAGAGTCATATGAAAAGGAAAGTGCCGGAGGCAGTGAAGAAAGGAAAGTGCCGGAGGCAGTGAAGAAGGAGGAAGGGTCCGGAGATATCCGCCCGATGGTCTATGCCTCAAAGAGAGACTCATCCAGGAGGTCGGCCCACGTGGAGGTAGGGATGTTGTAGTCCCTTAGGTTGGAGAAGAGGGAGGAGAATAGAGAGGCCCCAGGATGGTCAAGATGGGAAGGTGGGGTGACCGACGAGGGAACTGGAGTTGGTGGATGAGGAGGAGGAGACATAGAAGGAAATTGATTAGGGGTCTCCTCCATAACTGTAACAGTTGCAGTGGCTGGAGAATGGCAGCAAGTGACAAGTGAAAGAGTTGCTTCCAGAATAGCTGGAAGGCGGGGTCGTTTTGGTGAGCCTGATCAGCTGTTTACAATGGTCTATCAGCATGCTCAAGAGTGGCGGTAACTCAGTACATACTTTTTGGAATTGCCAGGAATGCGAGAAGTGAGACTGAGTTACAGTGTGCACGCCACATGTTGTTGTACAAATTCCCAAGCGAAATGTATAGTGGATAATACTTGGTATGCCCCATCCCAACTGAGACTGTCATTTTATCACTGCCAAGAATAACCGGGGCAAACATTGCACCATGAGTTTCAGCATCATGAGCTATGATTTCCTATACAACACTGTCAGTCAGACATGATGTCCACTTATTCTGTAGAAGGCAATGTGTATACATTGATCCCATGCCCACTGTCCTGACATGAGGTCACCAACCTCGTGCATGTCATTTGCATCCATCACAACCTTGGGGGCATAATTGATTCCATCTGCAAATTCAGAGTTACCAAGTTGGTTCTCAAGCATGGTGAGCAGGTTCCGATGCCAGACATCATATTCACTTTGCATCCAAGCTGGCAGTTCTTCTGGCATAATGCCTGTGTATCTGATAGAGAATGACTTCCAGGGAGCATCCCCATGTGCAATGGAGTCAATGGCTTGGTACATCTCCCTGTGAGAGTGAAATGGTGGGTTATGCTGATTGTACATGGCAGTCAGAATGGAAACAAGCTCATCTATTTTGCCAGCAGGCATCTGTACTTTGTGGTACAGAAAATCTGCTAGTTCAAACTGTGCACAAGAGTTAAATGGATCCCATTGATCAGGCAGAGGGTTGTTGTCAGGCGCTGGGTGCATATGCCATTGAGATTATTGCCATCATTGTCGCAGGGAGTGCCTACACCATATAATGTCAGTATGGGGCGGTCTCCAGCCAAGTAAAAAATTGTCTTACCATTGATGATGGATGATAACATATTTGCCTCTCTCCATTTCCTGCATGGTCAGGCTCCTGTGCCATAGGGTCTTCATGGTCCTGGTGGTTATCATTGGGGCCATGATCACCATGCTGTGCATTGTCGGCAAACCCTGCTGCATGTGGAATGGGAGCTGATATTGAGGGTACATGCCAATGGTGAATGCAACTGTGTTGTTTAAGTCCCCCATGCATATAGCAAGTGTTACGACCAGTAACAATGGTACATGTTCATGTGAAGACCATGTCTCATTCCTACACTTGGTCACCTCCTATAAGGAGTTAAGTGTGAATGGCCTAGTGTTGGCTAGCAGTACTGGGACTGGCCAAGAGTTGGAAGAGAGGAGGATGAGGCAGAGGTGAGGCGAGGCACGAGGGAGGGGATCTCGAGGAACGATAGACCACACAAAGAAGTGTAGATTAAGGTTAAGGAGAGAAAGGCATATAGGCGGCACCCTAATATATATACTGAGGACTCTAGGGCTGGTATTGGAGTCCGAAGGATATATAAGGAAAGAGACACGTCACGTTGTGAGGCATGTGAGATAAACAGTCAGGATATAAAGGGAGACGAATAGCCATAAGAGAGGCTATGAGGAGGCAGTGTCTGGACGAGTCATAATAAGTAAGTAAGAGTCATGGAGAAGAGGAATGGGGAAAGCCGAAGGCAGTGGGGGATAGGGTATATTCAGAGGTGGTGGAAGAGATCTCCGTCCAGATGGAGGGTAGTCTCATTCCTCAAAGAGGGACTCATCTAGCAGGTCAGCCCACGTGGAGGTTGGGATGTTATAATCCTGGAGGTCGGAGAATAAGGAGGCGAATAGAGAGGTGCTGGGATGGTCAAGATGGAGAGGTGGGGTAACCGATGAAGGACAAGGAGTCGGTGGGCGAGGAGGAGGAGACGTAGAAGGAAATTGATTAGGGGTCTCCTCCTTAATCATAACAGTAAGGCTTTGTGCATCCAGGCAAGGGACAGATGAAGTACTGGGCACAGTGTGGGTGGGATGGAGGCATAGGGACTGGCAGGTGGGTCCATAATGGCAAAGAGGATGTGTGGGTCAGATGGAACCAAATGGCAATGAAAAAATTTCTGTGCATCACCTTGACAAACTATAACATTCCAGAATGGAATGGAGAGTGACTATAAGTATGGTCAGTGTTACAAGTTGTCATCGTCTCTATTCTTTTTCCTCTTATCTTGAACTACCTATGCTTCTGATTGTCATCTGCAGGTAACCTCGTTCGAACACTGTTGTTGCCTAATTATTTTCTCTTCTTTCTTTCACTGACCTAATCCATACTTTCCATTGCCTTCTATGACATTCCATCATCAGTCAGCATTTTCTTACCAATCAATCCATCACCTTCTACAAAGTTCTATTTTCCTTTATTTGTCCTTTCATTCTCTGTCTATATTTAAACCCTTGTAGTTCTACTCTTGTCCCTAAGTTAGACCTACTTGATATAATCACAACCTTGTTCCTGGACCTCCACTCTCTAAGTTGTTGTTGTACTTTTGAGTCAACACTCCTCGTTTACCTTCATTGTTGCAGAAGTCCTGTAACATCTCCATCTTAGTAGAAGTTCTACTAGACTGTTTACCTTCGTTGTCATAGAAGTCCTATGACTCCTCCACCTTCATGTCAAACCTTCAAATGACCAAGTCTACTGCTATCCCTACCTGGGGCTAGTTGTAACAGTCAGGGCTTGGAATGGAGAAGTTTTCAATACCTGTTACTATCCCTCCCAGACTCTTCAACCTTGTTCAAAACCTGCCTTAAAACCTGCCTCAATGTCCCAACCCCAGTCCATGACCACTTGCGCTGTGAACAAGATATGCCATCCCAGTCTGCCCAACAAACCTATACCTCATCACACCAGTGAAATTGTCCAGAGCGAGCAAACTGCTTGTAACCTTGCTGTTGCAGAGGTGCAGGTATGTCATGGATCCAACATCTGACAGGCTGCTGCTATTGAAAATGAGCTGCAGACAAAGTTAGTTCAACAATGCCAGGTATTTTGTAACCCTACCTCATGAATTGTCCAACAACAGCCAAGGGCAAAGATAGCAAGGCTGGCAGTTGCCCAGCAAGAGGATACCCAACAGGTTGTCTGTAATGCTGAAGGTCAGTTGCCCAAAAAATTAAGCAGGGTTAAATGTACTTATTGTTCTATAGGCAATGGTGAAGATGGGAGTGAGACAGAGCCAGCCTCTGATGATCCGATTATTGCTACTATGGTGCCGTAGCAGGATGAGGCACAGCCCCAGGCAATGCTGGCCAAATTGGTTTGCAACAATGTGCTTGTGCTGGAGTCTGCCAAATCAAGAACGAAGGCCTTACATGACAACATTGAGGCTGCTCACAAACAAGCCAGCATATTGAAGTTCACACCTGGCCAAGAGGAGCGCAACCATCAGTGAGTGAGGTG
This sequence comes from Boletus subgraveolens, assembly GCA_038092555.1. Lineage (NCBI taxonomy): Eukaryota > Fungi > Basidiomycota > Agaricomycetes > Boletales > Boletaceae > Boletus > Boletus subgraveolens. The sequence continues at coordinate 12,558 of JBBPQP010000787.1, forward strand.
GGTGTGACTAGTCAGAAACTAACCTTTGGGACTTTAGGGGCCAGGTTGAGAATGTCAACCCCACCGTGTCTCCATTGGTCAGTGCTGGCAACAAATGGAAACTGACACAGATGCTGAGCCTTTCTCCTGCAAAGAAGACCAAAGAGATCCAACAACTGGCAGGAGGACTTAATAAGGATTTCAGAACAAAAAGGAAGCTCCTTCAAGCTCAATTAATGCAGCCCACTGTGGATGAGCCCTCTGGCAACAGCAATATGCGACTTCTCAGTGGGTTATCCAATGATGAAGAAAGCCAATGGCCCAGGAATACATAAGTGATTGGCTGTGACTCATGACAAGGCAGCTGATGAGACTCAGACAAAGGTCACCTCACTCATGAAGATTGTTCACAATGCACCTCAACAGCACCTTGCAATGAGTGGTACAATAGCCATTGCCACGACATCTGCCAGTTCCAAGTCATGCCCCAGTCTCCAAGATCTTCTGCAAGGTGCGCAGAGGATGTTCCAATCACTTTTCATCCCTCTGATGTGGTGCCTTGCAGGTACATTGGAAAACCCATGGACTACTGACAATATGCTCACTCTGATTCGAACAATCTGGGATAAGCTGAGAGAGGACTACACCAAATGGGGTCACACATTCAAGGAGGACAACATGATTCATCAACTGATATGCATGACTGTTACCAACCTGTACCTAAATGCTAACGTTACCACATGGCCCACAGACAATGCAGCGACTCTATGAGTGGCAGGGCCATCTGGGCACTGCTGCTCTTGAAGCTATCAAGGATTTTTGGGCCAGCAACAACAAATTCTCTAGCTGCAAGAATTGTGAGGTCCATGTAGCACACTTGGCAGGTCATGGGCTGCTATGAGTATATGGTCAGTTTACCCAGGTTGGTGAGGACTCGTGGCAGGTGAGTGCTCCATAACTGTCAGCTGGAATTGCCTTCCCCCTCATTTGTTTGATTCCATCCACATCTCTAGGTTGAGAATGCTTTCCATGGTCCGCTGTTATTGCAAACTGTCGCCTCACACTTAAGGGACATCGGCCATGTCACCTCTCACAAATATAACTACCTAGTTGACCATGCAGAAGCATGTGGTGCACTCATTCTCACAATGACTGCAGTGGGTTTTTTTTTTCCTTGCACAATGAACTGGAACTCTCACATACTGTGCTAGGTCAAACGAGCTCTCAGTCTGTGAAAGATGGGTGAGCTCAAAGTGAGTAAGTCAGATCAATTCTCCAAGCAAGTATGGGGCCCTGTTACAAGTTGTCATCGTGTTTACTCTTTTCTTCTTATCCTAAACTACCTATGCTTCTCATTCATCATCTACAGGCAACCTCGTTTGAACACTGTTGCTGCCTAGTTATTCTCTTCTCTTTTCTTCGGTGATCTAATCCACACTTTCCATCACCTTCCATGATATTCCACCATCAGTCAGCATTTTCTGTTACGGTCGTAATCTGATATTCTTTTTCTTTATCTTATCGGATCACGTGATAGTCACGTGTGCTCACCCACGTCAGTTTCACTTTCTCTAGAGCCACTAGATGGACTCGCGCATGGACGCACTTTGATTTCTTTTCTCTTCCCTGATCGGATCTGAGATCCAATCCCGATATGGTTATATTATTTCTCACGTTCATCTCCGTCATGCTTCCATTTCACTCACACAATTACATGCGTATTTAATCACCGCTCCTTCCATTCTGCATGCCTATGCCTCACGTATTTAATTACTGTTACCCTATGCCCTAGATCGGTAGATCTAGACACAACATGTACACACATAGTATGCATATAAAAGACCAGAGGACTACGGCTGGAATCTCCAGTCTAGTCTCTTTGGATATCTCATTCAAAGCAGGACTCAGGAGACCCTAGGGCTCACTTTGCATTCCTCCCCTCTCACTTCTTTCGACTTGATATCGATAGTAGTTTGGTGTTACTTGAAGCATTAGTTGCTTTGATCATTTCACTAGACTAGACTCTACCTTTACGCTTCACCTTTCACCACCCGTCGCACGTCCTAGCAAGTTCGTGGACACCCCAGTTTCTCTTTGTATACGGACAAGCTCACAGAGGGCTTAGTGCCTATAGTCTTCCACAGGTCGCTCCGTTCGCTCCCAGCCCCAGATAGACAAAGAGGCGAAGATCATCTCGATCACCTCTATGTTGCTAGTGTAGGACCCGCAGGACCCGTACCTACAGAGCGCAGGTGGGAGTTAGTAGAACAGGAGAGAGTAGCCGTTGACACAGAGTCACGGGACTTAGCGCGTGGAGAGACGCCATTCGAAGAGCTCTTTCGAGCCTTACAAGAACAACCGGAACCGGAGTGGTTCTGCCAGACCAGGGACGTAGAAGGGGAGCCACTTTACCCAGCACCCCTACCACAAGTCATCGCCAGGGCTCTGACCCTCGGGTACGACGAAGACCGGTACAGTGCTCGTCTGACACAAGAGTCAGATTTCAAGAGCCCCTCGCCACCCCCATACGACCCCAACGACAACTATGGGACCCCAGAAGGCCCAGAGCTTATACCACTCCATCAACTTTACGACACCCCTCCCCTCAGATCGCCGATTCTGGAAGTCCGCGAAACTGCACACCGTTTGTTCACAGGAGGCTTAGTTCCGGTATTAGAGAGAGTACCGAAACGAGAGAGAGAAGAGACGCCAGAGATAGCTCCGGCACCAAAGAGGGTAAAGAAACCCAGATACAGAGAGATCAGAAGGTCTCAAGGAGGAGAGCTGCAATCATCGGCTCCACATTTTTCTTCAAAGGATCTGCGACCCCGTTACAGCCTACGGAAGCCATCGAGATACCTGTAGAAGAATACTAGATAAATTTCCCATTATACAAAGATGACCTCGCTTCCCTCATCGTTAGCTGAAGCACTGTCAGGCGCCGCCTCTGGAGAAGGCAATTGGACAGACCTGGCAGCAGAGTTAAGATTGTACATGGAGAATCAGGAGCAGCGTCTTCAGACGTTAGCGTTGCTCAACAAGGGATTACAACAAGATCTAGATGCAGCAAGAGCTCAGATCATGGCACTACCCACGGGTCCAAGCACAAGCGGTTCAGGACAGCCCGCTGACCCCAAAATGTCCAAGATATTCAAAGACCCCGGAGACTACGACGGGTCAAAAGGAAAGAAGTTTGAGGAATGGTGGACAAAGGTTCTTGTTTGGCAAGACGTCAACAAGAACGTACTCTACGGCTCAAACGGAATTCGCGCTGTGTTGTCAAGGATGACCGGTGGCGAAGCAGGAGCGTTCGCAAGGGCGCAACTTAACAAGATGGTGTCCATGGGTACCAATTACGCCACATGGGACCAATTTAAAGGAATTGTCGAGAATCACTTCCGATCCGCCACAGAGAAGGACTGGAACAGGAAGGCTCTCACGAACCTGAAACAGGGTTCAATGACAATGGATACGTTCTTGATGAAGTTCGAAACGTATCAGACACTCGCAGACTACGACGATGACAGGCTCATCGAACTGCTCGAGCAAAATGCCAACAGAGAGTTGGTAGAGATGTTGGTGATGAGGGATGGTCGATATGACGACCTCGTCAAGTTCAAGATAGCACTAAAGAAGATAGGAGCACGCAAGGCGATGCTCAACTTCATGACTAAAGGAACTGCGTCGCATGTCAGGACACGTGACCCCAACGCAATGGACGTTGACGCCACCCAGAGTGGGAAAGGCAGCAACAAAGGAAAGGGCAAGGCCCAAAATGGCAGCACAGGAAGTGTTTGCCACAATTGCAAAAAGCCCGGTCACTTCGCAAGCGAGTGCCGCGCACCCAAGGTTCAATGTCCGACTTGCAAGTTCTTCGGTGGAGGCCACTCGAAGACATGCTCGAAGTCGAGTGGAGGACAGTCATCCGGCGGACGCAGCGCACGTGCCGCAGAGACAAAGGAAGCCCTAGCGGCAACACAGTGGGAGGCCGAGAGCCCCCAAGTCAAGGAATCCAAAGCCAAGGGCAAAGGATGCGATTGGACCAAGTCCATCACAAACATGTCTCTCGACGAGGCCAGGGCATGGTTCAAGGACTACGAGACATTCGCTGGCCAGTCAAAAAACTAGGTTCTCCAAAGCGTGCATCTGAGCGCACAGCTGAGGAGCAGAACTTTAAAAATTCTTTTTCTAGTTTAGCCGTAGACGAGATCACGGACTATTACGATACATTTGTACCCGATTCTTCTTCATATGGGCACCCACTAGACAGTGGCAGGAGTAAACCTGTGATCAATCCCACTTTACCCCCTTCTTCCCCTTTTTCTCACAGCTCAGAGTTTCCCGATGACATCTTCGTCAGAAGTGTCAAACTAGATCGCGAAGTCGCAATGAAGATACGAGTAGCGCCTCAGTCATCAAAGCGCAAAGATTTCATTTCCACAGAAGCCCTCTTAGATAGCGGAGCTAATGTGATCTTTATCGACAAGTCGTGGGCGGAATCACACGATATCCCCCTGACTCCCTTACGACGCCCTATCCCCGTTTACAACGTGGACGGCACAAAAAACTCAGCGGGTTCGATTACCCACAGTGCAAACCTTGTTCTAGAGTTCGATGGTCACCGCGAGCAGATCTCGGCGGAAGTGACAGATCTCGGCAAGAACACGTTCATCCTCGGATACAGTTGGCTCAAACGCCATAATCCAGAGATAGATTGGACTAGAGGAACGGTCAAGATGACGCGTTGCCCAGCCACGTGTAGAGCACTCCAGGATAAACCCGACTGGATACAAAAAATTGAAAAAGAAGAAATCGACATTCAATATGAAGTTTATGACACAATCAGACGGCTAGAAGCGCAGATCGCCGAAGCCA
>JBBPQP010000788.1:0-17408 GCA_038092555.1 Boletus subgraveolens
CTCATCCTCGTCCTCGTCCTCGCCAGCCGGACGATGATAACCCACACCTCTGCTTCGTCCACCGCCCCCCTTGTCCTCACCCCCATCCTACAGGAGCAACAACGCAACACGCACACAATTGTGCGTGTTGCGTTGTTGCTCCTGCTCTCACCTCGTCCTCGTCCTCGTCCTCGTCCCTCCTCATCACCCGACGCCCTCGCCCTCACCCAACACCTCCCTCAACTGCCGCTCTCGTCCTCACCCTCCCATCTTGTCTCGCCACCCCCCCTTCGTCTTGCCATCACCCCCTATCGCGCCATCACCCCCACCAGCGCCATCGCTGTCACCGCCTTGTCCTTGTCCTTGTCCTCCCCTTCCCCCTCCTCCTCGTCCTGCAGGAGCCATGACATAATATGCACAGTTGTGCGTGTTGTGTCGCTGCTCCCGCTCTCACCTCGTCCTTGTCCTCATGCATGCTAACAGAAGCGACTGTACAACGTGCACAATCATGCGCATTGTACCGTCGCACCTCTCGCCCTCCCCCCGAATCTGAATGCGAACAAACGCGAACACAAACGATTGCCGTTCGTGTTCGCATTTGTTCACATTCACGTTTGTCCCCTACCCCTGTCCATGTACGACCACAACCACAAACACAATTGTTTGTGTTCGCATTTGTCTCCACATGCTCATGCTCATGCCCACTCCCCCCCAGCATGGCGGACCGTGAGTTTACCCACACAGTTCCGTAGTACTGACAAGAAGCTCAGTAGTAGCTCAGAATATAATGTAGTTACCTGTAGTGCTATAGTATGTAAATTTAGTATATTAAATAATATTGTTTGATTTGAATGTGTGTAATGCTCGTCACACCTCACTCACTGCCGAACACTGCCGCCGAGGAGAGGACCCCAGCTGTCCAAATTTAGGACTGCTCGACCAAAAACCAACCTGCACCTGCTCGCCAACAGTATAGGCCACATGACCGGCCGCGTGGCGGAGAAAAGTAAATTAGCAATCTCGGTGCCAAATTCTCATTTTCGAATATACCTTGTCTTTATGGACGACTTTGATTATGTCAGCGATCTCGATCTTGAAAGTGCATGATCAATCATTGATCGATTGATCGCATTGCCTCCTTGCCTGCCAATATCGGGTCGCGAGGGGGAAAGTCAAATCGGGGAAAGTCTACGTTCAGGCAGAATCCGGCCTCTTCGCAAAACAGGGTCTGGTCACTGACCACTGCAACCTGTCATCGTCTCAGCGCCACAACTATTAATCGGACCCTCGACTCCCCTGCCACCACTCTGCACCGACAATCTCCGCCGAGTGCGTAGGACATTGATTATCGTCCAGTCAAGTGACTGCGGCGTCCCGATAATGCCATTCACCGAGAGGACTCCCAAGAGGAAAAGTGTTTTTGTCAGCGATTGCTAATCTCGGTACTAAATTCTCGGCGTTTGAAATCAGAGGTCGGAAATTTTTCGGGATCTAGTATAGCAGGAGGTGGCCACGAATTGATCCCGAGCCGATGAAGTTTGGTATGAGCGCTTACATAATGTCCTATGGGTGACGCTTCCTCGGACAGATGTACACGCGAGAACAATCTATCCACGGTCGCAAAAAATTCGGCAGCAAAATTGCAGTTGTAGTTCTAGGAAGTAGTAGCACTTTCCAGTGCCACCGACTACAGCTAGCCAACTTCTAACTGCCTTCGGATTAGCACGGGACTGCATTTGCTGACCGTCTCTCATTTCTTCCTAGTCACGGACTATCCATACCGACCGGTAAAGTACAGGTATTTCTTCCTGGGTTTCGCTCATGGCTTTTGCCTCCGCCTTGAAACTCCGCTGAATGATCGCTTTAAGCTGTAGGTATGCAGAATCGTGCCTCCCCCCCAGTTGCCCTTGTACTCCAGGATGCCTGAAGAGAGCTACCTCCCAGTCCACAGCGGGATGCCCACCTCAGCTCCGTCCTCTCAGCCAGTTAAATTGATGTCCGTCTCCGCCGTCGCGGCATTCCTCGCCGGCACTCCCTTTGCAAGCCGGTCCATCACGGATCTGACTGGCGGAACTATCAATTATGTATACAGAATCAATCTGCTTACCCCTTTTGACGGTAGCCAGACTGTTGTGCTCAAGCATGCCCAGCCCTTCTGCAAGACCGCGGTGTGTAATTCATGGGAGGTGGAACGCCAGGTGAGAATTAGTGTGATTGCTCGATAACGACAATTGACCCACCGTGACAGATCTTCGAAGTGGAGGCGATGACGCGCGTCAGACTCAGCCTTCCCCAAACTTTACTCATGAGAGTCCCAAAAATCCATCATTTTGACGTTTACAACAGTATCATCGTCATGGAGGATTGTGGCGCCGACGTTGTCACCCTCAGGGAACTGCTCTGCTCCGGCAGTGCCTGTTCCGCGAGTCTCGCAGAAACTATTGGGACAGCCGTCGGCGATTTTATTGCGCTGGTGCACGAATGGAGCAGGAGCAATCCCGACGGCATACTTGACATTTTTGATAAATGTTTACACGCCAAAAAGATGGTGGCTGATTTGAACTACAATCGCCTAGTGACTACGTTGCAGTGCTCGGACAAGGATGATTTGCCCTTGCTGTCAGATTTTCAAATAGATCCATCCGACATTCAAGCCATCTCGAAGCTGACGGATGAATACCATTCCCACCTGATGTCTGCTCGAGTCCCTGGCCACGATGTCGTGAGTCTTTCCCCCAGAAACCTGCTTCCTTCGACGTTGACAAATGGTGTTGGCTAGTTCCTCATGGGAGACCTCTGGCACGAAAACATCCTTGTCAGCACCGACCAGCACCACCTTCGTCTCTATATTTTGGATTGGGAACTCGCAAGGACTGGACTACCGGGCTCAGAAGTCGGTCTGTTTTGCGCTTACGTGGATTTACTCAGCAGAGGCAGCCAGCTCGCCTCTGAGCTGGCGTCAGTGATACTTCGGAGCTTCTTAGACGCCTACTCCCGTACATCAAATCGAGACGCCCGTCTGGCGCAAGATACTTTGGCACATTGGGGCGTTAATTACGTTTTCTGGACGCCTCGTGACCCTCCAGGCGATAGAGAGTTAGTGCAAGGCTTCGTCAGGAAAGGTGTAGAATTTTTAGTGCACTCTCGGGACAAAGCTTTCCTAGAGAAATCGCCCGTAAAAGGCCTTTTACCCAAATGAATGTAAACTTTATCACAGAGGAAGCTGGTACATCTATGATTTGGAACTGTTCGTAATCTCTTCGAGGGGGCCGGGCTCGGAGGTTTACCTGTCGCAGGTTGCAGGAGTATCTTCCACTTTTTCATCTACTAGTAGAGCTTGTAGTCCAAGGCTCCATCAAGCGCAGAACTGAGAGGGGAGAATGCATTGCGTGTGAAGGTTATGAGATTAAATATTGATGAGCCACCGTATAATATTGTCACACAATTGACTTGCAGGGCGTACTCTGACAAACACAGTCCAGATCCGTACCTGTACCCGTACTCGCAAGATTGGTAGCTATACCAGACATATAGGCTATCTACTCCATCGTTATGGAATTACAAATCTCCGTTTCCCCATGTTTCAAGAAGTCCTCTTTGGTCTCTTCCGGGACTGTGATGTTCCATACCTTAGTTTGAAGATGATAGTGAAAAGGAATCGGGGTTTGTTCTGCCTCGGCATCCGTAATCTCGGTAAGGTAGATCAGAGATCGTTGGATCTGAGTCGGCAGCAGCAGTTCGTTCGACCGTGCGTTGAGCTCGATAGGCATGCCGTGTAGAAAGCGATGTCTAGAGAACAAAACATAGGGCGTATAGATGCCCCACCGGCGTGCAACGGCACTGTCTCTGTCCTCCTGATTCTGCCCCGTCTCTTCATCTGTCGCTCTCCGGTTGTCCATCTGAGGTAGGCCATTGTCATTTTCGGGAATCCATACCTACAGGTATGAGAGAGGACCCAGTGCGGATAGGATGCAATAAACAATACCTTGCTAACCCTGTTCATCCATGTCTCGTAATCTCTGACCCAAACTGCACAAACCCAGCCCTCACGGCCCTCTCGCTTCTCCCAGTCGGAATAGAATTTAGCTCTACAAGGCCAACTTTGAGTAATACCAGAAAGGTTGACCATGGGCAACACGTACATGCCCGGGTGATCGGTGACGTACAGTCCGAACCCCCATCGACAAGTCCACATCCGGTGAACACGGCCTTCGCCCTTTTGAACGAGGTCGATCATGGTGCGGCTCTGCCCAGTATAACCTATAATCATTGGGGTAGGTTGCGAGCTTGGGTTCGGGGGGATTGTAATCCTCTTCACGCGCCGCCAGGCATCTAGGCCTTCATGATAGATATCCCACGTCAACCCTTTCTTGTAGCGGATAGCCTGGAATGTCACCCCTTTCAAGACGTCAGTACGGATGGAACCCCCGGGATACAGGGATAGCAAGCGCACCTAGTCGTATCCTGACGGCATTGTTCATGACCTCGTCATCAAATAGAATCTGCAGAAGCCGTTAACTGGGTACACAGACGGGCCAGGGGGGTGAATAACGTTCCATCTCAGAGTAATCAAGTCCAGACCATTCCTGGATCCTTCTAAATTGCTCTACCTTCGATTCTGAACACGAAATAAGTTATTCAAGCGAGGCGAAAGGGGGAAATATTACCATTAGAAACTTCGTTGTATTTAGCTAACTGAATGATCGACTGCTCGTCCCCATCGCCAGGATTAATCGCGGTAAAGTGTGACAGTGCTCTATCATACCTGAAAAAAAAATGAGGAACGGATTCGACCTCCAAAAGTTTCGGGAAGAGCGTACACTGCCTTACTCGAATTGGTATTGCTCGAAACGATCGCGAGCAATGCGCCACTCTTGAGGATGTGGCTGATCACGTCAGAAATCTCGTCGTAGACGCCGATGGAGTTCTCATGATTGCTGCAGGTACATAGGAGTCAGTGTTGATTATCCAACGAAGGAAGGTTGAAGCGGTACTGACGTTTTGTTCCGAAGCAACGAACAATCAACACGCTCGGTGTTGTCCTCAATTGAATCTGAGGCGCCACGACCCTTTCCCCAACTATCCTCATCTAGTCGCCCCGCCCAGATAGTCCCGCTAACAAGTGCATCGACTAAGTGGTGAATTGGTTGATTGCGTGTACTCACTCTGTGTCCAAAGCAACGAGCTTTGGGAAATCCATTGTGGTAGATTGAAGTGGCAGGTATGGAGGATAGTAGTACAGACCCGTCCCGCAATTAGTGGAATTACATGGGGCTTATAGACCTTGAGGCCTATCATCGGGAACGCCGCAATCACTTGACTTGACGATAATCAGCCCCGTATGCGCTCAGCGGAGTTTGTCGATGATCTCAGGATAGTGGCAGGGGGGGTTAAGGGTCCAATTTTTAATAGTTATGGCGATAAAACGATGGCAGGTCGCAGTGGTCGGTTCCTGTTTTGTGCGAAGAGGGATGAGGATCAAGCCTTCAGCGCCTGAACATAGAATTGAAGTTCCTCGATGAACTTCTTCCTCGTGATTCAATGGCAGACGAGGAGGCAATGCATCGAAACGAAGAAATGGGTCCGAAGTCGAAGGTAGAACTATCATGACCACACTTCGCTTCTCAGGCTGGCTCATGATTCAATATCAATATTCATCGATCACCTTTCCTCAGGCTGTCCCAAGATGACGTACGGCGAGGGTCCTTTTCAATGCGATTCATCAAGTCCGTTCTTAGCGTAATAGCATGACGGATAGCTGTCGGCAAGCTGTCGGCATTAGAGGGTATCGCATGCGACAAGCGTTCGAGAAACGGAATAGTTGAAGAGATTGAGATTTCATTCAGACTCCGAAGGTCAGAGTGGCTTAGTCCGTCACGCGTCATGTGCCACTTGTGGTTGCACAACCAGATTTAGATCTTACTAATCAGACTCCGTGCTACTTACGGTAATACCAGTATAATACTGGCCGTTCCGTTTCGCAAAATTTTGATGAGAATCCAAAACGGACGGCAATTGACGAACGCAAACGGAGAGGAGCTCTACCGAACGAGCCCTAAGTTGTAGTAAATTAGTAAGTTATATCTCGACATGGAATTGCCCGGTCAATTGGCCGCCGTCTTCGCCACCTTCTAACCCTCTGCATTCCTCCGTCGATTTCTGGACAACGTCTTCCCTCGGTCGATAGCATGTCTTACCCGAAAGTCGTCGCTTTGGACACAGAGTGAGTCGATGGAATTGACCGATTCCGCACTCATCCTGACACGGTCACTACTAGTTGGACTATCTGGGAGAGATTTCTCGATCATACAACCTGGGGAAAGGGGCAAGGGGCCCACGCAACCGTTGAGGACAACATCGAGCGCGTGGATCGCTGGTTGCTCCAGGACAGGACGTCGGTACTCCACGCTGGCAAAGTTGATCTCTATATTGATCGTCGTCTCCAGGAATCATGCCATTTCCATTCGTGTCTTTGATGATATCTCAAACATAGTCAATGACATACTGAAGAATGGCGCACAACTTGCAATTGTTTCGCGCAATACTAGCAAAGCCATGTAAGTATCGTCGAGTCCAACGAACCGATGGGACTTCTATTGGGTGCTCACATTGCCGTAGGTGCGACAGGGCGTTGTATTATTTCAACACCATCAATCCGAGTGATGAGAAAGAATGGTCAATCATTCACCTGGTTAAATATGATGAGGTTGTAGATGGTAAGTCTAGATGTCTTTGTCAGTTCATCGTGCTGAAACTGTGTATCATGACCAGAATCAAAGGTCGAACCCTTCAGAAGGATTCGGACATGGTCCGGGAATGATTTCTTGGAAATGGTACAGTCTCGTACTCATTTATCTCGTTCGTATGTTCTGATGACATCATGTTGCAGCTCATGTTCGACGACGAGGCCTTCAATAACGTCGTCAGGATAGAATTAGGTACCCCAGCAGTTAAATCGCTTTATCATGCATTCGTATTCACGCCCTGTGAGGCACGACATTCCAGTTTGTCCGCGACAGAAAAGGCTTGACATGGGACACCTATCAACAAGGCCTCAATGCCTGGCGGCGTGCTAAGAACATTATGATCCCCTCGAACATAGGCACTGTGTCCAATCGCGTGCTTATAGGATATACTGGGCTGAACGCTTTCTGGATTGACCTCGTTCAGAGGAGGGAAGGTATTGTTGATACCAAGACGCCTTACCGATGGGGATATGCGCTTTATGTCACCGACATGTTTGGAATGTATGTTTCATTCAGATAAAGCCATTCTCGTGCACTTAACCTCCGTCTGTCGTAGAGCTAAAACGTATTGTGACTGGGAAAGAACCCTGGGTCGTACTTCGAACGTTTGCGCCGTCTGGGTTAAGGACTACGATACATGGATGAAAATCAACAAGGTACGCTATTGACGATATATCTGCCAGTGCAGGGCCCATCTCACATATATCATCAGATATGGGTTCCCGAAAATAACGGCTACATTCCGCAAATGCAGAACATGAGCTGGTCTGCTGAAGCAACGGGAAGGAACCAGGAGGACAGAGATGCCTACATCGCAGCGCAGTGGGGTGTCCATACACCTTACGTTCTTTTCTCCAGGCATTTTTGGTTTCCTCCTATGCCGATCCCGCAAGGCCAACGGTGGAACGAGATGCTCTTGTACATGCCAATTGTACGGTCCTTGATCGAGCTCATCCCACTTTCGGACGCCGAGACAGCCCAAAATACCAATCCCAGTCCTTACCCCTACCATCGCCAAATGAAAACGTGGAATATCACTGTACCCAACGAAACAAGGCAAGAGTTTTTGAGATACGGGGAGACAGAACTTTATCAGTTGTCAGCGTAGAATGTATTGTAACGGTAATGACAATTATGACAGGTGAAGCGCCGAGAATTTCCGTTGCCACCCAAAGCCCGTTAATGCGAGTAGGAGTGCTGGAGCCGCAGAGATAGCGAGACTTCTGCAAAGGTACCAGTACGAGGGTCCCCTTGATAAGCGGGGTCTAAACCTTGAGGCGGTGATAAGCGTGAGAAAATGCTCATGGATCTAACATTTACCAAAACGTTTGATGATCGGATGCCTGGCAGGCTGCCACCAGCAGTGTAATCTCGATCCGTTGGGGTGGCGCTTGCGCAGATTCGATGCCTTATGGGTACTCCCCAAGCTGATCATATTCTAGAGTCTCTCTCTCAGCTCCAAGTCGCTCTCCACATCTCTCGTACCAGCAACACACAATGTCTACCATCAGCCAATTTGACACCCAAACCGTCCGTGTTTGGAATAAGCCTCAGCCTGACACCTCCGCTCAGGTCAATTTCCCCCGTACATTCACCGCTCCTCCTCGTCTTCCCCATGGGATCCGTCAGCTAGATGTAGACAAGACCGCCAACATCCGTGTCAAAGCGACCATCGAGAATATCACCCAGACTTCTGGTGTCTATCACATCACCTCTTGGGCCGATACTACACTTTACAGCGGCATTGTTGACTCGCTCAACCTTGCTCCTGCCAATTTGGAGTTCCTGACCGGCGAGCACATCCGCAACTTGTTTGCGGACCCCAAGGCCGCCGCTTCCACGCGCATCACATTTGAGCGCCCATTCCTCACCTCTCCCAAAGTCCTCGTCTTCTTCAACTACATTGATCTCGACAACAACCACAACTGGCGTCTCAAGACCACCGCCACTGACATAGACGCCAACGGATTCACGCTCAACATCGAGACGTGGAGTGACACCATCCTTTATGCCGCCCAGGCATGTTGGATTGCCTATCCAGAGGACCGCGCGCACATTTTTAGCACCTCTGTCAATACGCAGGATGTTCGACCCTGGGACAAGCCCCAGCTGCAACAAAGCAAAAGTATTAGCTTTGGAGACGTCGAGTTCTGGAAGAACCCGAATGTGTTCGTGGCTTTGAACATGTTCGACCTCAACTATGGGGCCAACTTCCGTCTCAAGGCGTACGTCGATGAGGTTACTCAGAAAGGATTGACCTGGCATATGGATGCTTGGGCTGATACCGTTCTCTACGCGGCCGGTGCCACCATCATCGCTGTCAACTGAACGAATGGTATGCCTATTTTCCATTAGCTTTCCAAGGCATCTTAATGATACGTTTTTCTGTCGGATTAGAAATGCGACCCTTTCATGAGGGTGGGCGTATCTATATCGCAACAATCACTCCTATCTTCTTGAAATTTCATATCCCAAAACTACGATGCTCGAATGATTGTACATACCAACCACCATTCCTCTCCCATCTTGTCTTCGAAACGTGTTCCGTCTAGTATGTTCAGATTGAGTGTGCATCAGCAAATAGCGTGATCGTCATTTTTCACCCTCATGGACTTTTCACGAGGATTCTTGGCCCTCGTGCGCCCTTCTATGAATGATGTTAATTCTCAGTCGTTTTGCTTCCTGCCCACTTGAGCACCTGTCGAGAATCCACATTCTTCCAGACTTGACTGCCACGTCTTTACAATGTTCCATCAAATGACACACTCCTAATCTATCATCGAATCGTCCATGTTGTTTGTATACATATTATATCTCATTTGAGGAACCAACCATTCGAGGAGTGCTGAAGGGATTGGAATCTCCATGATCGGCTTGCTCAACATCAACCACACATGGTTTACAACATTCCCCTTCTATCATAAAGATCCTTGTACGGTATCAAAACTCTGAACCTGTTCAATAAGCAGGCCTACCAGTAGACCTTGGAGTTTACAGGTGCGTAGGGAATCGGGATGCTCCGGCGCTTACATAACGTCACGTCCAAAGACGACGCCGGCTGCGCTCGTGCCTCGTTGCGCCACAGATCACCGGTGCACTGGCACCACTCACATGAACCCTTGCATGAACCCCACAATACGGGACGTATTGCACAGCATGTAAGTTTAAGTTTTTCGAATTATAGATACCTCTCTTGGAATGCTATTCCCTACATCCTTCCTAAAACCCCCACCTCATGTCCTGGACCTCCTCGTGTCTCCTGGAAGAGACCAACGACGTTTCCTTTAACCACAGAGTCCCCACCATGGCCCCCAATGATTCCTTCTCTGAATCAACACCGCTGAGCCGGGGCACGCCCAGCTCGCATAACCTCATCGACTTCGAGATTCAGTTGGTACACTTTGTGCTAGGGTGTACAGCGTTGGTGCCTAGCACTCGTGCGTTCTCGTCGACATCCTGAGATTCAGCTGATATGAAAGGGTCGATTTCGGATTTCAAGTGTTGGCAACCGTCATTCCCTTCTTCCAGTCTCGTGTAGTGGGGTCGCCATTGGCGGGTGCATTCAGTTCATACCTTTACATCGCACATAACTTCTCGGCATTCATCTTTCTCGCACATGCAACGGCCGTATCCAAGTCTGTAAGTCGGTCATTATTCCTTCTCAATTGGCCGCCTTTCCTAAACCGTCCCTCTGATGTGCTATTTAGTCATCGCCCACGCGCCAAACGCGCCTTACAATCCGTGCTCTCCTCCTCCTCATCTTCCTAACCACCCTTAGCACACTCGTCCGAACCACGCCCAATATGTTCTTCGCATTGATCATGCTCGTCGCTGTCCTTTCTGCAGCATGTGTCTCATACTTTCAATCCCCCGTGTTCGCTATCGCGTCGATTTTCGGACCCAGGGCAATACAAGCTGTCATGGCAGGCCAGGCAGCCATCGGAGTTGTGGTTAACCTGGTGCAGCTTGCCAGTGCAGCGATGTCACTCCGCCCCAGGTCGGAGCAGAGCGGGAGAACACCAGAGGAGCTATCTGCCTTCGTGTGCTTTGCGTTTGCGACGTGCCTTTTGTGCGTCAGTCTGGTCGCACATGGCTGGCTGGTGAGGACCCCAGCGTACAAGATCTTGATTATGCCGATCGAACAGAGGATAGCGACAGACACACTCGAAGAGCGTCAGATGCTCCTGGGGTCGTCAGATGTGGCGTATGCCATAAACCCCGGGAAGGAGACGCCAAGGGAACGGATGGTCAGAGTGGCGAGTGCGAACGTGATCTATGAATTGGCTGTCGCATACGTGTTCATCGTCACGCTTGTATGTCTACGTCCTTCCCTCGAGTCTTGCAAATTTGCTTCACTTTATGCTGACACACCGTCTGCACACTACAGTCTGTCTTCCCGCCTATCACAACGTCGATCATTCCTGTCAACCGTTGGTTTCATCCGCTCCTCTTCAACGCCACCCACATCCTCCTGTTTAGCCTCGGCGATCTGCTTGGACGGCATCTCTGCACCTTTCCCTCCCTTCTCATCTGGTCGCCGTACCGGCTCCTCGGCCTCTCCCTCGCACATACACTTTTCATCCCCTTATTCATCGCATGCAACATTCAGTTGCCGTCCTCCACCCATCCCAGTTCTTCGCCGCTCATCAATTCCGACCTCCTCTTCTTCCTCATCCTCTTTGCCTTTGGGATGTCAAACGGCTACATCTCGACCCTGTGTCTTGTGGCGGCACCGTCGTTGCAGCATAATGAGAAGTTGAAGGACCAGGAGGACGTGGATACGGCAATGACAATCGGTCTGTTTTGTATGGTCGGCGGATTGACAATGGGGAGCTTTTCGAGCTTTGCGATAAGGATGGTGGTGTGTCGGTGTAATCCATTCAAGGGATGAAACCGAAACTGCATGTATGAGGATGTAGATGTTTGTCGTACGTACTACAATGGATGACGGCTCTATCTCGTAATGAGGTACGAGTTAAGCGACAGAGCAATGTCTTTGGCCGAGCGATCGAAAGTGGCGCAGCAGCGCCTCTTCCTCTCGCGCCACTCGCACTCGCTGGTATCCAGTTGCACAGCTCGTGCTCGAGTTTTCATCCACCCACCACATCCTAGTCGGCCGCCTTCTCCTCGCTCCACTGTGTTCCATGAACCCTGGTTTGGCGTGCGAGGTGTTTTCCCACACACCCTCACAGCTCATCATCTTCGGCCCAAGATACTTTAGCCAGACAGCGCTTCGCGCTGCCACCCGCCCACACCCTCTCACTCATCAACCTTCGAGAACGCGCCACGCACACGAGTGACATCCAAAGATCACGTCATACTGTATGCGAAGATGTGAAGACCGTTCCACAATAAACCATACCCTTCGAGTTCGACGCAGTCTCAAGTAAAAAGTTATCGCCAGTTTACACAATCCTTCAAAGCTTGACTACCACGACTCTGATAGACGGAACAGGTCACAAATTTTGCCCTACAAATACATGTTCACCAAATCCACGCTGACGACTACGGAAGGCTCCTCATACTGCTGGCACAAGTTTATTGGCGACTATTGCGGGTCTGGCTCCTTATATCTTCGGAACTCTTCCCTCGTTTCATCGGGTACCGTGATTTTCCACGTTTGAACCTGACGGTCAAAGGGGTATGGACGGGGATTGGAATGTTGATCCACTTGATCGTCTGGAAGTTGAACGACCTCGAACAGCGACCGTACAGTCTGCGTGTAGACAACCATCTCGGTCCACCGTTGGCCGTCTGGCGCAGGCATACCATTCATCCAATGATGCTTGGAGAAGAGAACGTAAGGCGTATAGACTTTCCAGCGGTCTGCGATGAAACGATCCCTGTCTTCCTGGTTCCACCCCGCTTCGTGTACGGACCAGAACGTGTTGTTCATTTGCGGGAGGTAGCCTGAATTTTCGGGGATCCAGACCTAACGACATGGTGTTCATAAGTGAGACGTGCCTTCAAGTTGCACGAACACCCGATGGCGTACCTTGTTAATACTTGCCCACGCGTCGTAATCTTTGACCCAAACCTCGCAAACATGGGATTTTTCCGCCATCCAGTCGTCGTTCCAGGCAGTAAAGTATTTCGCTCTGCGTTGGAGATTAAGCACGCGACCGCGGCGACTCATCGGAAGGAAACATACATTCCAATCGTGTCGGCGATATAGAACCCGTAGCCCCAACGATAAGGCGTATTTCGATCCACACGACCTTCTCCCCTGCGAACGAGTTCGACCCAGGAGGCGGGCAGCCCACTAAAACCTATAAGCATGCGCACGGGGCCCGGGCTCGATGGAATTGTGATCTTTTTAGCACGCTGCCAAGCTTCGAGCCCCTGACGATAGGCATCCCAAGTCAAGCCTTTTCTATCGCGGACAGGCTGGAATGTTACGCCTGGCAAGGTATGAACATGAACGCGAGACAACAAAACAAAAGTATGTAATCGTTCGCGTACCTACTTCTATCCTGACGATGTTGTTGTAGGCCTCGTCGTCAAACATGAGCTGTCAATGTAATTCATTTCATGAGCATATGCAAGAGACAAGTGGATGTGAAGCCATACCAAATCAGAGAAATCACTCTTGGACCATGCCTGAATCCTTCTGAAGTGCTGCACCTTTGATTCTGGTCGTGAATACACATTTTCAGCACGTTTGCATGGTAGAGGGCGAAGACATCAGACTTACGGTCTATGACTTCGTCATATGTAACCATATGAATGATCGACCATTCTTTACCGTCGCTCGGGTTGATGGTGTTGAAGTAATACAACGCCCTGTCGCACCTACGGGGATGTGAGCACCTCAGGCTGGTAAGTAGAGGCCGCATCCAAGCCTTACATAGCTTTGCTGGAATTGCGCGAAACGATTGCAAGTTTTGCGCCGTTCTTCAGAACGTCATTAACTATGCTCGAGATATCGTTGAAGACACGAATCCATTTGCTGTGATCCCTGGAGACGAAGGTTCAAGTCAGTCGGGGTCGGGACGAAAGTTTAGAGTACTGACGTCCTATCATGAAGGGTCTGGCGATCCACACGCTCAATGTTATCCTCGATTAGTGCTTGTGCCCCAGCCCCTTGTCCCCAGCTCGCAGAACTGAGATACTCTTCCCAAATAGTCCAGCTAGTAGCAATGAGAATAAGGAACTCGAAGCGGAACCAGTTGATTTCGTTGACTGACTCTGTGTCCAAAGCAACGACTTTCGGATACGACATGTTGTCGACTGGAAAGACGTCTAGAAGTCAAAGTCAAGATGATGTGGCGATGGAAGAGTGCACTCACGGACGCGGCAGCAGGGTGATCAGGTGGTTGAAACGTTCAAGTTCAACTAAGGCAGTGAATGTTGATATACATTGATGATGTGAATATGGGTGTACAACCCGGAATGTGGAGTACCCCACCGGCACGATTCCGTACAAGAAGACGATCGATCAGTCCCAGGGGTGCCTGCGAGACAGCTGATCTCCATAATCGATTCGATCTCCCAGAGTTGCCACAACTTGCCAGCGGCCAGGTCGAACCTGATATGTGCGACGTGTGACATGTCCGATGGTGTTCTTCAGGCTCTCAAGTTCCGCGATTTGGCTTGTGGTCCAATCATGGATATTGCTGCCGGGCGGTGAATACATAATAATTGTATTACCGTATTACAGTCGACCGCTGTATAACACATATCTAGTAGAGCACATACCCTTGGGTCTATCCCGAGGAGGTATGTGTTATAAGGGAGTTGACTGTATCGATAATCACCGTCTCAAACGGGCTCGGCGGATTCAAATCATTCAATGGATCCGAATTTTATGTAACGATCATGGCGCTAAGATAATATGATCTTGCGAGTGATCGGTCTTTTTGTTGCATTGATTCAGGAATCACTAGGCGTTCCTCGGTCGATGGCATCGATGAACTTCTCACAGCGCCGTTCTGTTCGTATCGTGAATGTTACGCTACCTTCCATGAGCTCGTTCCAATATTAATGGCGGACGGGGAGGTAATGCGTCGAAATAGTTGATATACTGATCGAAGTTATCCCGTTTTTCTAGAACCGCCAGAATCTCGAACGTCTGTCCCATCCGATCTCCTCTAATACCGACAACTCGCCCAACCTATCTGTTTCGCATTACATCTCGGGACAGGAAGAATGGAAGCATGGCCTCACGATCTTTCCATATAGGATCGTTATCATGATACGCAAGACTTTGGACCTATTTTTCGAAAGAGGGAATATTCCACTGTCAGTAGTAAGACTCGGGGATTTCATCCCAAATGTCATTCTTACTCCGCCGATTGTTGGTTCCTAATGCGAGAGAAGTTTGGTAGAGCGTTTCAACTTGTATAGACATGCCTGGCACAAAGCGTCGTCCGTCGCTGTAAATTCTGCAGGACTTGATGTGGACGCTCTCTGAAATTTTGCAATATCAATATCAATATCAATATCTTCCAACCCTCCACTTCCCAAAACTCGCGTGATCTACGTCAGCGGACTCAGTGATCGAAACAGGTTTGAGATCTTGGCAGTCTGTTCACTAGTCAGGAGGGTCGAAATCAGATACATGTTTTAGGCACTGTAGATACGGATTCAGACGTGGCGCGGGGAAGGTGGGCTACTAATTACATAGTCTTGCAAGATGAGATGGGATTTCAGTCCTTGCTGGTAAGTAGGTTTACTGAAAACTACCTCATCGTGAATGTAACCGGTTAACATCAAGCTGGACATAAGAGTGGCACTCTGAAGATAATTCGAATCTGCGTTGCACGAGAACTGGAATAGAAAGGAATAAAATCCCATTTGCGCGCTAAGAAAGTTTACTAAGCCAATGTAAAGAGTCAGAATACCATGTTTCCCGGGATAAGGGACAATCAACTTACCACTCGCGGAGCAAATCACTCATTGAATGCAATGATACTGGCTCCAGCGGAATAAAGAACTGTGTCTGCCCAGGCATCAATATGCCAGACCAATCCAGTCCTTGTGACCCCGTCGACGTAGGCGTTGATGCGAAGGTTAGCCTTGCAGTCAATGTCGATCGAGTTCAACGCGACGAAGACAGATGGATTCTTCCAAAACTCGACGTTCCCGAATGGGATTGACTTGCTCTGTTGAAGCTGTGGCTGGTTCGAAGGACGAACGTCCGTCGTGGCAGCAGACATGCTAAAGATGTGCTCCTCGTCCTCTGGATATGCGATCCAACAAGCCTGCGCAGCGTAGAGGATGGTATCTCCCCAACTCTCGATATTGAGCGTGAATCCGTTCACGTCAATGTCAGCGGCGGTAGTCTTGAGACGCCAGTTGCGGCTGTTGTCGAGGTCGATGTAGTTCAAGAAGACGACGACTTTGGGAGGGGTAATGAACGCGCGCTCAAAGTGGATGCGCACGGAGGCGGGGTCGTTGGGGTCGACCAACAGGTTGCGCATGTGTTCACCTGTGAGGAACTCCATATTGGCCGGTGGGAGGACAAATAAATCATCGATGGCTCTGTAGAGAGTGGTGTCGTCCCATGTTGTGATGTGACAGTCAGCCCAAGACTTGGTGAAGTACTGGTTCGTCGACTTGACACGAATGTTGGCATTCTTGTCGATGTCTAATTCACGTAAGCCGTGGGGGAGACGGGGACGGGCGACGAATGGATGAGGGAAGTCTACTGTCTCCTGAGTATCAGGCTCAGGGTCTGTTGCGGGGTGGACTGTCTCGCTGTTGAATTCGCAGAGGATGGGCATGACTGGATACGAAGAGCAGTTGCCGAGGGGGAGAGGATTGGAGCTGAGGAAAGAATCGTAGTGCTGACGGCCCCATGATGAGATCTAGTCGAGGGCGTTAAGACTGCCATCCATTCTTTCGGGACGATCTCAAATTTGGGATGCCATCGATCTGAGGGGTTACATGGAAAGTGGGAACTGATCGCATGACAGTGGAGATCTTGGTGGAGATCGTCGTCAATCGAGTCCGACTAATGCTTCCGCCCGGATCCCTGTTCGGTACTCTGCAGTTGCTCACTGCGGTACTCAGTCTTGACTGTGTAATACCTCAGAATTTCAATGAAGAGACAGTGCAACAAATGCTGCAGCCGAATCAGAAAATACGTTGTATGTAATATTTGGGTCGGAGATCTAACACCAAAGTCATTGCTGGCCTACAACTTATACTTATATCCACATGTATACCCTCAGGCGCTCAGCGCTCAATATCAATCTCCGCCCAGGTTTCCATTTCGGATGTTACACGTCTTCCAAGAAGTATACGGTATGGTATTTTTTGGGCCCCACATTCCAGGGTTCGTATGCCATGTAAGTCGAGTGCCTGAAGCACCTGATCATCCTTCTTTGTCTTTAAGCTGCCGGTGTTATCCGCAAGCCACATTTAAAACGTGTGGTCTTCCCCGCATTGACCTCTATACGTCTCTCCACTCGACAGCATGTCTTATCCGAAGGTCGTTGCTCTGGACACAGAGTCAGTTAACGAAATCAACAGATTTCACCTGCTCTAATACACTCCTACTAGCTGGACTATCTGGCAGAACGTTCTCGACCAAAGAAGGTGGGGGAAAGGGCGAGGGGCCCAAGCGTTAATTCAAGACAACATCGAGCGTGTGGATCGCCAGTTGCTTCGGGATAAGACGTCAGTATTCCAAATTTCTCACTCTCGGCCAGGCCGCAAAAAGCTTTATATTGACCATCG
>JBBPQP010000789.1:0-17394 GCA_038092555.1 Boletus subgraveolens
CAAATTGATAGACGTCTCTGAGGCGGGGTACAAGGCAGATGGGAACCCGCCTCAGGGCGAGATTTGTATCAGAGGTCCTGCGGTGACCAAGGGGTATTACAAACGTCCTGATTTGAACAACGACGAAACGATCTTTACGAAGGATGGGTGGTTGAGGACTGGGGATGTCGGTCAATGGAACTCGGACGGGACGCTCAGTCTGATTGATCGGTGAGTGTCATTTGGCGGTTTAGAACCGCAGATTTTATATGATATTCTGTAGGATCAAGAACCTGGTGAAGCTCCAAGGTGGCGAGGTACGTTCGTATGGGTCTTGTGGCTGCATTGCTTCTAATATTGATGTGGTGTAGTATATTGCGCTGGAACGTCTTGAAGCGACGTACAAGTCGTGCAATTTCGTCGCCAACATTTGCGTGCACGCCTCTGCCGAGGCTAAACAACCAATTGCGATCATTATTCCCCACGAAGCCAATCTGCGCCACGTACTTGCACAGGGGTCGTTGCCCGGCGTAGAGTCCACTGCGCCGTTCGCGGATTTGTGCCATGACAAGGCGGTGCAGGGATTGGTGCTGAAGGAGTGCAATGCGGTGGGGAAGAAGAACGACTTTAAGGCGATGGAGATGTTGGAGGCGGTGATTTTGACGTCAGAAGAGTGGACACCCGAGAGCGGGTTGGTGACGGCTGCGCAAAAGGTGCAACGGACCAAGATTGCCAAGCATTTCGAGCAGGAGATCAAGGTGAGTGTGTGTGTTGTTTTCGTTTGTGCTGATTCGAGTTGCGGGTATAGATGATTTATGCGAATCAGTGAGGGAGGAGTGGTCGTTGGGTGTTGTCATTGTGTCCGTGTGTACTCTGTATACTTGCTCTCGGTTTCCCCGTGTCCTTTTTTTCGGCAGTGTCTAGCGTGTACATTCTTGGTGTCTAACTATTGCTTTCGGGCCTACGGAACCCGATACACGGGAGGACGTGATGTGTATTAGTTACGGCTGCATCCAAGGGTCCCCGTCATTGGGGCTGTCTGCTCATGGCGGTTGGTACAATTACTGTAATTGTTACCCTGCTTGACGTTGTTACAATGTAAGTCCTTGTCAGTGTTGGTTTCGTGTGCAAATCGTCCACAAGACCAAATAGACATTATTTAAAGATAATAGTTAGTAAAGTATGCGATAAAAGTTAACCCCAGCCTATTTCTCTTCCTTAACCAGTTTCTGGCACAAGCAAGGTGATCGGCGTCAGCGCCGTCCGCTAGTTTACATCAGTCCACGCTGTACTAGCACGTCGCACCACACACGCGCACCAACGGGGTGTAGGAGCCTGGCCCGACCCATGTTCTACTGCCCGGCAATTGCCATTGGCAGGCTGGCAGCGGTCAGCCAACAACACTAGGTTGGGGTTCTGAACGAAGGGCTGTGCTCAACGACCACGACCCACTGGGTGAATCGACATCCATGTCTAACAAGCGCAACTATTTCGGCAAGGGATCCGTCGTCGTACGCTCTGACGGCGAGGGTGCCGTTCGCAGGTTGGCTATCACAGCTGATAGACTGGTGACACGGCCCTTTGAGGGCATCGATGTGATACCAGATGTCATTTCGTACGCTGCGCAAACGCATGGTTCACGTGAGGCCGTTGGGTGGCGCAACATCATCCAAACCCACGAAGAGGAACAAGAGATCAAGAAGATGGTCGGAGGCAAGGAAGTGACCGAGACCAAGAAGTGGAGGTATTTCGGACTGAGCGATTTCGAGTACATTAGCTTTCTCGACGTTCAAGAGCGAATCTTGGAACTCGCGCGGGGGTTGTTACATCATGGGATTTTGAAGACGGATGTGTTCAATATTTATGCTCAGACGAGGTATGTTGTACGCTCAGGAGGGGGTTTCTGAATGTTTATTTATTTCCTTTTTTTACAGTGTGAATTGGCAGCTCATGTCGCATGCGTGTACGACTATCTCGACACCTGTCGCGACTGCTTATGATACCCTCGGCGAGGCTGGTCTCGCGCACTCACTCAACGAGCCCAACTGTGTCGGCATCTTCACCAATGCTGAATTGCTCCCCACATTGGCCCGCGTTCTCAAGGACACGCTGTCTGTCCGACTGGTCGTCTATGACGGTGACCCCAAGTCGACCGTGATTGACCAGATTCGGGGCGTCCGCGAGGACATTGCGGTGGTCTCGGTCGACGAACTGCGCGCGACCGGCCGGGCACAGCCCATCGATATCTTGGAATCTCGGAGGCCTACGCCAAATGACGTGGCACTCATTGTGTACACGAGTGGCAGTACTGGCGCACCCAAGGGGGTCGTGCTTACTCATGGCAATGTGGTGGCGTCCATTGGAGGTCTCTACCACCTGCTCGGGCATCATTTACACACGGACGATGCGTTTCTCGCGTACTTGCCCCTCGCGCATATTTTGGAGTATGTGCTGGAGATGACGTTTTTTATGGCGGGAATGAAGACGGGGTACGGGCGTGTCAAGACGTTGACGGATGCGTCGGTTCGAAACTGCAAGGGGGATATTACGACGTTCCGACCGACGATTCTTGTCGGGGTACCTCAGGTTTGGGAGACAATCCGCAAGGCCATTCTGGTGAACGCAGGCGGGGGTTTGAGGAAGACTGTCTTCAATGGTGCCATGGCAGTCAGGATGGCCAACGTGCCTATACTTTCTGATGTTGCGGATGCCCGTGTGTTGAGCGGAGTGAAGGAGGCCACCGGGGGACGTCTCCGTCTCGCATTCAGTAGTGGTGCGGCGTTGAGCAAGGAAGTGCAGTCGTTCTTGTCGATGGTGGTGGTGACGGTACTTCAAGGTCGGTTTTATGTCTGTACTATCGAGCATAGAGGGTTGAACGAGAAAATTGCAGGTTCTAGGATGACAGAATCCTGCGCCATGTGTGCGATTTTGCCACCCGAGTTGATGCAGTCTGGTTCTGTGGGGCTTCCTGTGCCCTGCACTGAGATCAAATTGATGGATGCCGCTGGGCACAAGGCAACTGGAAACCCGCCTCAGGGCGAGATTTTTGTTAGGGGTCCTACAGTGACCATGGGATATTTCAAGCGTCCTGATTTGAATGAGGATGAAGCAATCTTTACGAGGGATGGGTGGTTGAGGACTGGGGATGTTGGTCAGTGGAACCCAGACGGGACGCTCAGCCTGATTGATCGGTGAGTGTGGCTCGGTGTTTAGAACTGCCGACTCTACATGGTATTCCCTAGGATGAAGAACTTGGTAAGGCTCCAAGGTGGTGAGGTACGTCCGTGCAGGTTCTTCGTCCCTGAAACGTACGGGATACGTGCCACCAGCCCCCGATGTGCTGGTATCCTGGAAGCATGTGACTATCTTCCTTCTAACGTTGATGTGGTATAGTACATTGCGCTGGAACGTCTCGAAGCGACGTACAAGTCGTGCAATCTAGTCGCCAACATCTGCGTGCACGCCTCTGCCGAGGCCAAACAACCGATTGCGATCATCATTCCCCATGGAGCCAATCTGCGCCGCATGCTTGCACAGGGGTTGTTGCCCGGCGTGGAGTCCACCACGCCGCTCGCGGACTTGTGCCACAATAAGGCGGTGCAAGGGTTAGTGCTGAAGGAATGCAACGCGGTGGGCAAGAGGAATGCCTTGAAGCCGACGGAGATGTTGGAGGCGGTGGTTCTGACATCGGAAGAGTGGACGCCCGAGAGCGGGTTGGTGACGGCTGCGCAAAAGGTGCAACGGAATAGGATTACCAAGCATTTCGAGCGGGAGATCGAGGTGAGTGTGTGTTTCGTGGTGTTATTTTCGTTTTATCATAACTTTTATGCTGATTGAAGTTGCGGGCGCAGACTATTTACGCGAATCAGTGAGCGAGCACTGGTCGTTCGGTGTTGTAATTATGTCCGTGTGCCTGCTCTAGACCTTTTCTTGCCTTTTCTTTCTGCACTGTCTACGCTGTACATGCGTTGTTTTCTAATTATTGTTTTCGGGCACATGAGACCCGGTGACAGGAGGAGGCGATGTGTATTACGTAATACATGTGCTGCCGAAAGAGCTGCGGCTGCATCCACAGAGTGGCTTGTTGCGGACAACCCTCTCTTTCCCTCTCACCACTCGGACGCTTCCTTTTCTTTTCCTTGTCGTTGTCGTTGTCGTTGTACGTGGGGAGTGTCGACGCCGCTGTTGTTTTGTCACTGGGATCCCAAGTCTCTGCAAGTTTCACGCTCTACACGTTCGAGGTAGCCTTCCCCATGTCGTCGCAAAACCCGGTATGTGCCCTCCGGTTCATCGTCTGCTATGAGAGGGGCCGGTTTGGGATACGACTCACGTTTTCGTTTTTGTCGGTTGTGCTTAGATTCGGAGAAAATTGGTCATTGTCGGTGATGGCAAGTCCTTTCTTTTATTTCCTTTCTTTCTCTCGTCTTGTTCCCCGCCTTTCCCCATGCCCCGCCTCCTATCTCTTATGTCGTTCCGTCGTCATCTTTGTCCCGTCTCTTGTGTCATCCATCTCATTCCGTTTTTTGTTTTTGTTTTCGTGTCGCGGTCCGTCGGCGAATACTCGGCTTCGTTGTTCCGTGCGTGCGTTTGTGTTGCGGGGGCTGTGGATGTGATTGTGGGTGTGGGTGGATGGTGACTGTGGATGGGACTTGGCGCCACTAGGTGCGTGTGGCAAGACCTCGCTCCTGTGTTCGTTTGCGCTAGGCGAGTTCCCAAAAGAATACGTGAGTGGTGTTTCGGGTTCCTACGCTCGGTTGTTTGGTGCGTTGGAGTGTGTGGGCTGACTTGCTTTCCTTGCTGCTTTGGCTCGGTTCGGCTCGGGGTATGGCGCGCGTGGGTTGTGAATAGCAACCGAGTAAGTCCGTCCTTGTGTGCGTCGATCGGAAGTGCTGAGGGGTGACCCCGTGTGTGCCGTGTGTAGCCATCTTTGAGAATTATGTGGCCGAGATCAGGTTGGATGGGAAGCCGGTGCAGTTGGCGTTGTGGGATACTGCGTGCGTGTCTTTTCGTTGTGTTTCGTGTTGGGGTGTGGATGGGCTGACGCGGGTGAGGGGGTAGTGGACAGGAAGAGTACGAGGTAGGTTCCCCGCCCGTGTTTCGTTGGTCCGAGGCGTGCAAGTGACACTCTTGCTCGACAGCGTCTAAGACCGCTCTCGTATTCGAAGTCGCACGTCATCTTGATCGCGTTTGCGATCGATATGCCGGATTCGCTCGAGAACGTCTCTGTCAAGGTGCGCGTGGTCCTTTTTCTCTTTCTCTCTCTCCCTCCCTCTTCCTTTCCTTCTCACACTCACACTTCCTCTCACGCTCACGATTATGCTCACCTGCTCACCTGCTTACATCTTCCCTATCACCGCAGTGGATCGAAGAAGTCCGGAGCATATGCGGCCCGACGATCCCCATCCTGCTCGTGGGGTGTAAAGCCGACCTGCGACCGGGGCCCAATGCGCCAGACATTGGCAACTATGTCTCGCGTGTACAGGCGGAGCGCGTGGCTACGGAAATCGGGGCACGGGCGTATAAGGAATGTTCGGCGCTCAAGATCGAGGGTGTAGATGATGTGTTTGAGGCGGCAACGAGGGCAAGCATGTTGATGCGCGAGGGAGCGCCATCTGGGTCTTCGGGTCGGTATCGGGAGAGGGGTAATCGTCCGCGGAGCGGGGAGACGGGAGGGGGTTGGAAGTGCTGTGTCGTGTGTTGATGTGTTTTTGACGGGACGCTGTGAGGTGGTATCATAGGATCATTTCATCTGTTTCTATGTTATTCTTTTTCCATGTTCATGCATCGCATACTTTTCTTCTTTGCTTCTCACCCGACCGTGTCTTGTCTGTTTTTGTTCCATGTACTTGTGGTTTATTCCTGGACAGTGTCTATGCCATGCACGCAACGCACACACGTATCCTCTCGCTTGCAGTGCTTTGGATCAAAACCATATGGAATTCCCCACACAATTATTTGTACATGTTTGTTCTGCCGCATTTTTGTGACCATCATGCTTGGCTCCACCAACGAGACCTCAAGTTCTATTATCGAATCAACTGGACATGTTTTCAACTGATGTGGCATATTGTCCTTGCTGTACTGAGCAATTCACCTTATTTTTCTAGGTTCTAACCAAAATGTAACTTATGCATTTTATTGTTGAACATCAAGGCTTTGCCTCAAAAAGGATGAGAAAGTGCTTGATCTCGACTGTCAATACAGTAGACTAGCTCATAATGCATATGGGTGGGACCACAAAAAAGCTTGATTTTCATTAGGTTTAGGTGACAGAAAGTGTAGAATTTATGCATTATTACCTCATGCATTATGAGCCAGTCTACCACTTGATATCAACTTGTCTAGTATTTCCTGACTGAATCAACACTGCCATGATCAAGTGCACATGGTCCGCTTCTTTGATGACTGTATGGACTTTTCACAACTCCGAATTCTCGGTGGAGACAAAGGACCTTTGAATACAGTCATTCTGAACATCCTGTAATCATGAGCTCTGCGATTTGTGTTTTCGGGCTGGAGATGTCTGGAGAGTGGAAGGAGAGAGGGCAGATGTCCCTGCACGGGACAGGCTTTCCATAGGTGGCCTCGGGGCGAAAAACGTGCTAAAGTGAGAGAGTGAGGCGAGCCGACTCGTCGAGATACGTAATCGTGTGATTGCGACATCTTATCGTCCCTGCGCGTCAGAGCCCCAAAAAACCCTCTTCGGTTAGTCTTCCCGGGTGTTCGAACGAGTATGGTATCACGGTCACAACATGCCATTTTAGGCAAAAATTCGGCTAGTACAAAGTAATACAAACGATCTTTCTGTGCATGTCGGGTATGAAGCTTTTTAGGCAAGCACTAGGTAGTTCTCTGCTTTACCTCCTTCAAGCGATGCCTCCTGGACCGCGCGACACACCCAAATCCTTGATCCTTCCCGACGCGATGTCGACCACCCACCCATGAACCCAGATTGGTTTACCCGCCGCCCAGGCCTGCTGAACCGGTCCAGAAGCACAGATGTGTTCGACCTGACGCCTCACGTTTGCCTCTACGATGAGGTCGATGGCTTCGCTGGGTTTGGCGTTGGAGAGGTCGAGGGAGGCTGCGAGGGAGGTGAGGGGGCCGAGCCAGCGGGAGAAGGGGGTTTCGGGTTCGATTTTGGCCTTGCTGGGATCTCCTTTGGCCTTCGAGACGGCATCGTAACACGCCACTGCACCTCCGCAGTGGGTGTGTCCGGCGAGGACGACTATGCGTTTACGTTTAGCGTTCGGCGTCATGTAGGGGGAGGGGGAAGGAACATACCGTGTTCGGCGCCGACAACGCCGATGGCGTAGGAGAGGACTGCTTCCGCGCTACTGTCGTCTGGGTGGATTTGGCTTTTGGGGGGGTTCAACGTCAGCATTTGAAATTGAGGAAACAGCCGACGGACGTACTTTGCGATGTTACGGTGGACAAAGATGTCTCCTGGGCGTGCGCCAGTGATGACCGACTCTGGTACGCGCGAGTCGGCGCATCCCATCCAGAGGACCTGTAGGGGACAAAAAAAGGTTGTTGGTGATACGTGTGTAAATGATGGTAAAAATAAGCGTTGCCTTGGGTTGTTGGCCTTCGGCTAATTTAGGGAAGAAGCCGGGCTCGGCATTGTTGACTGCGTCGGCCCATTTCGTGTTGGCTTCGAGGAGGCTCTGAGCTGGCGAACGCTGAGGGGGGATCATTGTGCTCAGGAAGCGTTGAGACAAGGCTGGTCTGTGCAGATTGAGACGAGAAAGAAAAGGATACAGGACAGATAGTACGCGAGACATGGCAGTTTAAATATGTTTTCCCGAGCTCGATCTGATCCCTCATCTGAGCTAATTTCCCTCGGGTGCTTGTTTCTACTGTCCATCTTGTGGAATCCCTGCGAACATGCGCAGTGCTTCTCGCTTGGCATCAGTGTCGCCTTTCAATGGCTGGCTATACAGTTTCAACAACGCTTCGTATCGTTCCTCTGTAGTGGTTCACATGAGTGTGGGCACAATCCCACAGGAACCCAAAAAAAACGCACTCGTGATGTGCTCAAACTCGCCCCGTGACGACGGGAATCCCGGCGCGGGCTTGCCATTTGCCATAATCGGAGTCTTCAACGTCCCCCTCATGATTGTCGCGCGTGAATTGTGGAGTCGAACCGGCAAACGTTGTTGTCTGAACAACAAAAAGAAATCAAACGTTCCATTGTCAAAGCGAGAAAGCAGGATGGAAGCAAACATACTCGATCTTGAACGACTCGCTCAGCTCGTTCAGTTTCTTTTCCAACTCCTCTATTTTGGCTGCTTGTGCAGCTGGGTCTAGTATCGCAGGCTTGCCATCACCCTCGCCCTCACCCTCGCCCGCGCCGTCGCTCGGTACCGTCGTAATCCCGTTCTCGTTCCCGTTAGCGTTTCCATTTACTTGCACGTTCCCGCGATCGGTTCCGCCCCTCATTAACTGCGTCTTGAGTGTCTCGAACTCGGACATTATCTGTTCCTGCGTCCGCTCGATCCCCTCGAGCCTGCCCCTGAGCGTCCCCAACTCAGTACTGGCATCCGCCCCGCCAAACGCCGAAGACGGGACGAGCGCAAGGGCCTGCGACGTTGCTGCGATCTGGTCCGCCATCGCTGAGAACGACGCGGAGAGACGGAGTGGCCAGAGAGGCGGTGGTGTATTCAGCTGAGCTGAAAAATCACCCAGTCCGGCACGATCAAAGGAGACGTCAAGAGTCGGCGTGGACGAGGGGGGGTTCGATATGATGTATTCCCCCCCGCCGGTTGGCGAGATGGGTTCGCCGTGAATGCTCGCTGGGCTCATCGTACGTACGTTGGAAAGAATGGGCAGGAGGGAGAATGAGTGGGCGTTTTGGTTTCAGGTCGTGCGTGTGTTCCTATATCTTGTGCGTTGCGCGGGGCACTGTGTGGGGACGAGAGCCCACGATCATGAGTATGGGGGCGGGTTGCGACCCATGCCTGTGTACGCTCTCAAGGCGTGGTGGGATCTGCTGTACGACGATTGGGTGGACAATGGGGAGGATGAGAACGAGGGTGAGAGGGTCTTTGAGCTATATTCAGCGTTGCAGGGGAGCTCACCGGCGCGATATGTACCTAACCCACTGACCGTGACGGTCCCCACATGCATCGGGGCAGGCTAGTCCACGGGCACGATGTATACCTAACTGACCGTGGCGGTCCCCACATGTATCGGGGCAGGCCAGTCCTTATCTTCCATTCCCATCTTCCCATAATCAGAATCGGCATCGGAAAGCCCAAACCTCCATTCTTAGATATGAACACTGTTGCCATGGTAGACAAAACGTCGCTGGGAGATACGTGAACAGGCAACGAGGGTGGGGAGGGAGTGACATGATCATGAACAGGACCCGTTCCATATTGGCACCTGCACAGTCATGTCATTGCCCATTGTGGTGTCGAGTACCACCAAGGTTATCGCCACATGCCCCTCTATCGTCCCTGAATCGTCCAGGTCTCCCAGGACCTGCCTGGTGGTCCAATAGTGCCCCCCTCTCTGAGCGTGTGTTAGTTTTACCTCTCATTGTTCCCTTTCTTCCACACTGTCTGCCCTCCCCTCACTCCGTGTTTCCCACGTATGTACTTTGTAGAAACGCAGACGTAGCGATGTTGGTAGAGCCACTGAAGAGCAACGAACGTAGGAGGTCATTGACCGTGAAAATGCACTGGGTGGCGATACGAGATGTTTGTGTTTCAATGGTGCAAACCAGGGGTTCTTGGTGCCGGTGAAGAATGGCACGGCTTGGGGAGGACGACCGGGCTATGTATCTGATATCAGCGGCAAGTAGTAGTCTCCCCAAACCGGACCTGTGTAAAACTTCGAGATAAGAAGACAGTCGTTCTGATCATATACGAAGCCCGAGTCTTGGACCGCGTCGAGAAGATGATGACTCGTGATTGGCGCTCGCTTGAATGCATGACCAAGACACCGTGGGCACCGTTGTCAACAGAACAGCATCATGAAGTTGAAGTATATCGGTCCCGTCCGAGACCAATGATTTTGTGGGTACATACTACACAAATATCTCGTCTAACGTTCAGATGCGCTTTCAGTGTTCACAGCTCAAAAATAATGACGTGAAGCTAGCCCATCTTAAACGCCGACATCATAGCTCCGGCTATCGCAACCAACGACAGTCGTGATATTCTTGGTTTTCATCCCCGCCCGAGCATCGTGCCTCTCTCGGCATCGTTCCCTCACTTCTGCACACTTTTATGTGACAACTCGACACGCCGGGACACATTTTAGCACAACGCTCTCGCTCTCGCTGCGGCGGCGTGTCTACATACCGTCGTGTCGGTACGCACGCGCGCCTTCTCATGTCGCTCAGCCAATCTGATCGAGTGAACAGCGATCTCGCCTGAGAACGTTCATCTCGCATGTGCTGGCGTGTCTACCATCGCTTCCGAGGATCTTCCTTGACGGACTCGTTCGGTTCAGACGGTACGAATGGGCAGGCCATAGTCTTTCATCCTCGCCATGTTTTGTATCACCTGGATGGTCGTCAGGAGCTGTCGGGCGACTGAGTGGCCACCGCCGCGAGCGGCTTGCTCTCGAGCGTGACGTCAATTGTTCTAACCATGATTGGGGTAATGAATGTCTCGGACGAGATCCTATTCTGAAGCCGTGCTGTGTCACCGTCCCCCAATTAACAACGCCTCGGAGAAGGGGAAAAAAGGATGAACCGTTGATGTATTAAGCAAAGGTTCCTCTCATTTCCATCCCCGACTTATCTCTTTCTTTCGGAGTGCTGATCCTGCATAAATACCTCCCATGGGGACGGCACACGTTGTAGTTCTCCGCCACTCACCCCGCTTTTCATCTTCTCCATTACCTCCTATGCTGTCAACACGCGCCGAACAGAACACACAAATGGCCCCTGTTGCTTCCTCCAGACGGAACTCCCTGGGTGTATCCCATCCCCCCCTCGACGGATCTCTGTTTTTACCAGAGATGATCGAGTTTAACGCAACCCACAACGCGACGCGACCTTTCTACACCTTTTACGACGAGCAGGTCGACGACCTCCGCCATGTCTCCCATTTGGAATTCTACCATGCATGCCAACGCATCGCGCATGCCGTCCGTCCCAACCGTCAAGGTCCCGACAATGCCATCATCGCCATCATTGCCAACTCGGACACCATTCTCTACCAAGCACTCACGCTTGGCGTGATCTATGCTGGTCTCATCGTACGTCCCTCCCCACTTGTTCCGAAAACGGATCGGTCGATTGGCATGACCTGATCTCGACCTCCCCTCTTTCTTTCATTCAAACGAATAGCCATTCCCAATGTCACCTCGTAATTCATCGGCTGCTGTGGTCAACATGATGCGAAAGACGGGTTGTCGCCGTATGATTGCGACTCAACATTCTCTTGGAACGCTCTTGGACGGTGTTCGAAGCGAATTTGCCTCTTCCCCTGGGGACGTGGACGAGCCGATCGTCGGTCTCGAGATTGAAGAACCGCCTGCGCTTGCATACGCGTGTCCAGAGCTCGGCAAGGAAACGGTCAGCACGCCGTTCGTGCCCTATCCCAAGGCAAATGAACGGCCCGCCAACGACGCGATCATGTATTACCTCCACTCGTCGGGGAGCACAGGATTCCCCAAACCCATCCCGATCACCTATTTGACTGCCGTCCACTGGTGCATCACACGTACGTATTCGTCACGTTTCCTTACATGCTTTTGAAACCTCAATTCACTTGTGTGCCCCATCCCCTCCATCCCCCATTCAAACAAAAAAAAATCGTCTGTCGAGATCAGCGTCCGTGTTAGAGCATGTCGATTTTCCCACAGATATCCGAATTGGTGGAGCGTCGCTCCCGCCGTTTCATACCCTCGGCATGTATGTACAGCTGTATTATCCCATCGCTTCTCTCAAGAGCGTGTCCGTGTACGCCCCCACGTCCTATCACGATCCCACAACGGCCCCTGTCATCCCAAATCCGCAAAACACGATCGAAGTCGTCCAGCGGACCAAGTCGACCGCGCTCGTCGTCGTCCCTGCGTTCTTGGAGGAATGGGCGACCTCGCCGTGCGTCGTCCAGCTCCTAAGTCGGTTGGAATACGTCGTACGTTTCTGCTCTTTGTTTTCTTTATTATTTTTTCTCCTCGCTCCTCCCCCCAATAAAAAAGGCTAACGCGTTCGTTCAAAGATGTTCGCCGGTGGGCAACTCGCCAAAAAGACGGGGGATGCGCTCGTGGCCGCAGGCGTCCGTCTCTCCTCGGTCTACGGCGCGACTGAGTTTTGCGCGATCACGTATTCGTTTCGGAGTCCCGCCGAACGGGCCCTTTGGGACTGGGTGAAGTTTGGACCGAATCAGCGTATACGATGGGTGGCGCAGGAGGATGGGACGTACGAGTGTCAGGTGTTGGTGCGTGTGTGTTTTGGTGTGGATGCGGTTCGGGGGCTGACGTCGGGCTCGTCTCTTTCTCTCCGTGCGCGCGGGAGTGTAGACTTGTCCGACGCACCAGGTGTCTGTCGAGAATCTGCCCGATGTCAAGGGGTACGCGAGCTCGGACGCGTTCCTCAAACACCCCACCATCCAAGGGCTGTACAAAGTGTACGTCTGTCGTTTGCGTTCTCCTCATCATCGTCGTGGCTAATGTATGCATGTACGTGTGTGTTGTGTAGCGTTGGAAGACTGGACGATGTCCTGGTCCATTCTTCGGGTGAGAAGACGGTGCCGGCGCCGATGGAAACCGTGATCGGTTCGAGTCCGGTCTTGTCAGGCGTGTGCATGTTTGGCCGTGGTCGGAACCAGACGGGGGTGCTCGTCGAGCCCAGGCCAAAGTACGCGATCGACGTGACGGACGACAAGCAGGTGGCTGACTTCAGGAACAAGATATGGTGTGTAGTCTTCATCGATACGAGTTCAAGCTGAGACAGTTCACTAGGCGGGACGTCGAAGAAGCCAACAAGGAGGCGCCGGCGTTCAGCCGGATCTTCAAGGAGATGATCTTGGTGACGAGCAAGGAGAAACCCATGTTACGCGCTGGAAAGGGGACGGTGATGAAAAAGGCGACGATGGCATTGTATGAATCGGAGATCGATGCACTGTGAGTATCTCGAGTCCCAGTTTTGTCCTTATGGTTATGGAAACGTACATAGGTATGCGTCCGTGGAGGCGAGTTCCAAGGCTGGAATCGATGTCCCGCTGCCTTTGACCTGGTCTCAAATCGAGGTCGAGAACTGGTTGATGGTACATGCAAAGGCCGTCAATGCGGGCGAGCCCATCCACGCCGACGTGGACGTATTCGAGCAAGGATTCGACAGGTCTGTACCCATTCCTTCGCGTGACGCTCTCGAGGAGGTGTTGCTAAAATCAGAACGCCACACGTGCACGCCACACATTGACAACGCAGCTTGTCGTCCACGTTCCTCAAGAACCGCATCCTCGGGTCCTTGAGCGCTTCCCCGCACGAAGAGATTCGGGAAGCAGCGTCTCGGATCGGTCAAAACGTCGTCTTCGCGAACCCTACGCTTCGGCAGCTTGCTAGTCATCTGATTGACCGCGTGGTCGGGGAGGGGGCTGATGCGTCTTCCTTGACTGCTCCGGACGTGAAAACGGAGATCGAGGACATGATTTCCAAGTATGCTGTCGGCTTGGGAGATGATAGGATGCTAGGGACGAAGCGTAGGAGGATCCATCATCGCCATGTCGTTTTGTTGACCGGTTCGACGGGCGGGCTGGGCTCGTATCTGCTTGCGTCTTTGTTGAGCCGCGAGGATGTCGCCGTCGTGTACGCATTCAACCGGCCTTCCAAATCCAGTACTACGATCAAACAAAGGCAGCGCGCCGCGTTCGCCGATCGCGGGCTCGATACCGCCCTTCTCGATTCGAAGAAGCTTATCCACGTCCAAGTGGACACGGCCAAACCGAACCTATCCCTCGACGATCGGACGTACGACGAGATCCGTGACTCAGTGACGGTGATCATCCACAATGCATGGCGGCTTGATTTCAATCTCGGCTTGTCGTCGTTTGAGCGGAACGTGATGGGAACGCGGCACTTGATTGATCTTGCGCGTGGGTGCAAGTGGGTGGATAAGCCGAGGTTTTTGTTCACGTCGTCTGTGGCGTCGGCGCAAGGGTGGGATAAGGGTAGGGGGGCGTTTCCGGAGGAGGTACAGTTGGATGCGGGGGTTGCTGTGGGACCGGGGTATGGGGCGAGCAAGTATGTGTCTGAGCGGGTGCGTACTCTTTTTTTTTTTTGATTGTAGACTGCGGATTTAAGAATCTCATCGCTGCGGACAGATACTTGCGATGAGTGGCTTGCCAGCATCCTCGTTCAGGATCGGGCAGATTACGGGTGGTGCACCGCGGGGAGCGTGGTCGACGACGGATTGGGTTCCCATCATTGTCAAGTCGAGCGTGACCTTGGGCGCGTTTCCTGAAGCCCGCGGGGTAAGTCGATCAGTCCATAATTTTCGTTTTTTCAACTGAAAATTGTTTTAAACACGTTAGGTCACATCATGGCTTCCTCCACATGCTGTATCGGATGCGATGCTGGACGTTGCGTTCGCAGACAAGGATCCCCCTATTGCTGTGAACTTGGTGCATCCCCAACCGATTGCATGGGAATCTGTGATGCGGCCTATGAGCGAGGCTGTTTATCAAAAACGTCTGACGTCATCCCCACTTCCATTAATCCCATTCAGCCAATGGGTCACGCGATTGAACGAATACGCAACAACGGCGGGTAGTACCAACGAGGCCAACATCAGACGTCTGGTATGTTTTCCATTGGAAAAACGTTTCTTCATAAAATACGTCCGATTTGTGACCGCTACTGAACCATTTTTTCTATTTTTACTTGTAGCCTGCCATTAAACTGCTCGATTTTATGCGTTCTTTGGTGGAGAGCGATGAAGGGATGCGACGATGCGAGGGATCGGAAGCTATCGATGATGCTCGTTCAGAGACGGGGACGGAGGAAGCGGTTGGGTTTCCGAGCTTCGTGACGGAGGTGGCTCGGCGGGTGAGCAAGACGATGAGGGTGCTGGAGCCGCTTTCGGCTGTGGATGTGGTGCGATGGGTCGATTACTGGGAATCGGTGGGCATGTTTTCGGAATGAAGGTGTCGTTCTAGTCTCCCCAAACCAAACCTAAAACTTTGAGATCAGAAGACAGCCGTTCCATCATGATCAGATTTTTCTTGATCCCGCGGTAGCTACGCAGAAAAAAAAAGAGAAAAAACGTGTATCGGAACGAGTCAATTTCGACTCGTTTCGGGGCAGGTACTGTACACACGAGGCGGCCATGTGTTTTTCGACAGTAATGGATGTGACTTTTTTCGCGCGATGGGGGGTCCACGTTTCTCCTTTTCACTCCTCTCATCCGGATGTGATCCTTGATTCGACGATGTCCTACTGATAGTTGTGTTCTGACCGCCGGCCTCCTCCCTGATTCCGAGAACCGGAGATCAATGATGGTTTAGATCCAAGCTCCATTTTGCATTTGTGTACCTGTCGTTGGATGCGAAGAGTGCGGACCGGAGGACGAGGATCGATCAGCTGATCAAAAGTGAACGGAACTCGCAACCTTCTGTTCTTCGGGAGGTGAGAAATGGGACGTATTTACGCGGACCTCGGGGGAATTCAAGCTCGAGGAGGTTAGCACGCCGAGAAGGTCTCTCTCTCTCTCTCTTTGAACGAGATAAGCCACATCCAACGTTGGCGATAAGCGCGGCTGTGTGTTACATGACTTGGAGCGATGAATGATGATTGACGTTTGATGACAACCGGAAACGAAAAAGAGACACTCGGAAAACACTGTGATGGAGTGGCGGCAGCACGTGCAAGGATGAACGAAAATGTACAGTTTGGGCTCGTTCTGATCACTTTATAAAATGGTCCACCCGTGTCCACTTGTCCGACCGTCCCCCCACTGGCCCTCCCTCCTCCTCCACTCGATCCGTCCTCGTCTGTGATTTCCTCCATAAACGCAACGCGCAACGAGAATCGCTAGGAATCTCGTGGTGTTATCGTTCTAGGTAATGCGCCATCCTCGCTCAGGGTTTCAAGGCGATGCTGTATACTTGGTCAGACACTAAAGTCAAATCAAACCGCTTCTTCGTTTTTTTTTCTGTCTCAGTTACTCTCCGCGTTATATCCGTATCCATAGAAGAAAAGAAGAAGAACAAGTCCCCAACACCGAAACAAGAACAAAGCGAATCATCGTCCTTGCTATTTTTCCCGCAAAATGGAGTGCCCTATTCTAGTTTGGATGCTCTCGCTCAATCGCGATGTGACGACCGAGGTATGTGTCTGTCGTTCCGTGCGTGTGCGATGTATCCCATTCCGTGGCAGGAATACGACAAGTGCTTTCATCTCGTGAGGGAGTGTGCACCACATGCGAGGATACCGTACGATTGCACGTCTATTGAATCTTTTCGTGAGTTTTTGCTGTGCATGTCCCCATCTTTCCGAGTACATCTCTCATTCCCTCTCCCACCTCTCACCCTTTCGGTCTCTCGCTCGCCTGTCCTCGGCACGTCGTTCACGGCTGGTGCATGCAGGCCAAATCATATCACAAATGTTGCCACTCCTCATGATGCGGCATAGACGGATATCGCGAACAAAGTGGAAGGACTGCGAGACATCAAATGGGAAGCACTGGATAGAGCAGGTTTGTCTGTCAAGTCCTTTTACGCATCACCCGCATCACCAAAATATCGCTCATCATCATCATCTCTCTTTGCCTTGTCCCATTCCGACCCCTCATCCCATCCCATCACCACACCACACACAGTCACCCGACGACATGCCACCAGAAAAGTTTCTCCAGTCGATGATCGGATATCATCTCGCCTACGACAATTCGTTATGTGGCATGGTCATGACCCAAGGTCGTCAACGACAAGTCATCAACATCGGCCTCGGCATCAAACAACTCTGCGTAGAACCTCGGGGTGTGTCCGTAGCCGCCTATGCCGAATCGTTTGCCCACAAGGTCCGTTCTTTCCTTTGCATGATTACACACATACGCTTCTTGACGATTTTGACGCGCGTGCGCACACTCCCCCCTCCTCCGATACGTTCTTGGGTCAATGCTTTTCTTTCTCCTCCCTTTCTCTTCTTTTTTACCGGGGAAAACAAAACAGCTCACCCCGTTAGAGTTGACGTTCATCGCGCCCGAGCTCGGTGACGAAGTCGTACTTCGTCGGCTGTGCATCCTCCTCTCACTCAAAGCGGCCTACATCAAAGCAGTAGGGCAGTCACGCGGATTCGACTGGTCTCGACTCGAGTTCAACATTCCCAACGAGAGCGCACGCGGGGACGACCATCCGTTGCAAGGTTGGGAATTCCGGGTGTTCAAAGCTCAACTCGGGGTACAGCGGGGCGGGGCGGTGATCGAAGAGTCATACCAGTGCGCATGTGCCTTCT
>JBBPQP010000790.1:0-17393 GCA_038092555.1 Boletus subgraveolens
GACTCGAATGTGCTATCAAGGAGTTAGTTCCGACGCGCACACACAGAACGGCTTCCTGCATTCGCACCTCCACGCCGTAGTGAGTACCTGTTCCATACTACATGATCAAACATATCCAGTGCAATCCCATCGACCCACATCTCAGACTCTACTCATCCAAGTAATTAACTACACCGTGGTTCTCAACATGTTTGATTGGGCCGGTCAGTAAACTTTCCACAGAAATTGTCACATTCTCAAGCTCACTGTTTGAAACCCACTCAGCTTGGTCAAAGTTTATGATGACGAAAACCACCGGCTTCCCCTCCGCCGTCACCATTGGAAGCCTGTGTAATACTACTCCACACCACTACTTTACCGTTTGCAGTGAGCACCTCCTCTTTCGACATTGATTATGAGGGTGTTTGTATTTCTGACTACTGAGCCTTTTCTTTATTCCGAAGTCTGTCGAACATGACACCCCCCACCATCCGTCACGTTCCAGGTGTGTTCTTGCTTCCTGGCTGCTCTGGGCCGACGTATGCTTTGCCATGTTCGCAGAGCTTGAACATTCCCGTAGGCTACGAGCTCCAAGTTGGTGAGTAATTGGCACACTGAAAGCATACGTAGATATCTAGCCTGCAGCAAGATCATCCGGTCATGACCTTCCACGCTCACGTTCACTGCACTGTGCTGACACCATTGAACAGCGCGGCGTAGCGAGTCTGCCTTTATTTGTAGTGGAATATGGGCTAGATTTGTGAGCTCGGAGTGAGCTTCTGCAGTTCCGCCAGTACTTGTGAGATGTCTGACACGGTCACAGAACGGAAATTTTTGAGAGGAAGTACACAAACGGTACTCGGATGGATCGGATTGTCATATGTAGGTACATGCTGCAATCTAGATCTGACGACAGCTACAGATCGAGTATCATGCGATCCGATGCACGTACATGGTAGCAAGTACAATTCATTAATAGTGCGAGAGATGACAAGCGGTATACCAACCTAGCAATGCAGTACGGAGTATAGACTAGCAGCTAAACATTGATAACTACATGATCGGGCAAAGCGGAACACGATAGCGAAATGACGAGTAAGTAAAGTGACAACAAAATACAGCTAGACAAACGCAAGTGTTGGAAACCCAATAGCAACGTCACAATATCTCCACTACTCCAACATGCATATCCCTCGCGAAGTTGATCCGGAATTCGAGTCCTGGAATAATGATTTCGTGCTCAGCAGCGACTCGCTTGAACTCTCCATTCGATTGTTGCTGAAGCAAGAGTGCATGGGATGGCTGTTGCAGACGAACGACAAGGCGCAACGCCCGGGTACAGTTATCCATCATGGCGGTGGGTAAAGCATGTAATGGCGAAGCTGGTGCGGATCCGGCCTCGGACTCCCGATCGGACTTGGGCTCATCGCCGTCCGATGCGCTTCCCCAAGTGAAACCATCGGGTGGATCACGCAAATCGCGAATCCATGGATGTACAAAAATGAGCTTGCGCGGCTCCGTCAACGAGAGCCTGTCCGATGTCTTGAATTCCACGTGGCCGATCCCTGATACCCGAGCACGGTAACAATTCTCTTAACCGTTCCCAAAGCCCTGTACACCGAGCCTTTTACTGCAAAGATGATGCATGGGAGGTGTATCCTGCGGCTAGCGAAGTGGGCTGGTGGCAATTCGATGATTCGGTTGTAGATAAGCATAGCTTCTTCCTCAAATCGTGAAGTTTTTAAGGCTGCGACGCGCCTCTCCATTTCGGTGTCTTCGATAGTAGGTGAAGCGCGTGGCATTCGAGTATAAACGGAAAGGGTAGCGGGAAGACAGCTGTTGTATGGCGAAGACCTGCCGGTCCATGCAAGGACTGTCACGTCGCCCGAACGAGCTACAACCTCCTCTAGCAGGTGGCCCAGCGCTACATCTCCTTCTCCGTAGTGTGGCCGGATATCACTCTTGAAAATACCGATCAGCGAGTACGCAACGTCTTCTTCCAACGTCGCGCTGCGTGTAGAGGCGAGTCGCAGTTTCTCCCGGACACTGATACCATTGAGGTTGAAAGAAGCGATGGTTTCGCGAGCGACACCGATGGCATTTGCGAGTTCCTGCATGATTTCCGGTGACTCTTTGTGGTTGGCACGCGTGTCACCAAGGTATAGCTTCCAATCAGAATCGTAGAATCGGATCACCTTTGGTGCAAGAAGCTCTTGTGCAGTCCAAGCCTGCGTCATCCAGATACTGTCTGTGAGATCGGCAAGGGCTGACGGAGACGATACGCTCGCAAGGAGGATAAGCGTAGTTGCGGATTCTTCATACCATTTGTATATCATTGTGAGCGACTGGTTCAACACCGTGCCGATCGTCTTGTCGATGCAGCATGTGTCACTCCATGCCCACCGATATCCGTCCCTCCGAACTACCTCACAGAATTTGCGCAACTTCTCGTTCAGTGGTGATGAATCCAGATCCCAGACCGAGCTGACCGAGTTAACGTCCTGGAACGACGGCTCCTTTTTGCCATACATGTGAAAACATCACATATTGGAAATGCTTTGCCACCACTCGCAGGATCCGTCCGTCGTCCAGTTTCTGTCATAGAGGAAACCAGCTCCTTGAACTGCGGTTCCGATTTGAATGTATTCATTCGCTGCGGTCCATCGCACAGACGACCACTCTTGGCGTCGATGAGGACAAGTGGACATATTTTGAAAACCCCGCGAACGATGGTGTTGATGCTCTGCTCCGACCGAGCAGGCGAAACATATTCACTCCCAAGTTCTATGCAATCAAGTCACGATGTCGTCTGCACGCTGGTAAGGTTACGCTTACGACGGGTACCCGGATCAAGAGACTCCCCGATGAGGGAAAGCA
The DNA here is from genome assembly GCA_038092555.1 of Boletus subgraveolens. NCBI lineage: Eukaryota > Fungi > Basidiomycota > Agaricomycetes > Boletales > Boletaceae > Boletus > Boletus subgraveolens. The sequence goes on from JBBPQP010000790.1 coordinate 2,857, forward strand.
TGTGGGTGAACCCATTAACAGCTTCATCGTAGCGCTGTAAGCTACGGAGTGCTGCATGTCTCCTCTCGTATCCCCATGGACTCGTAGGGTCTGCCGTGATTGCCTTTGTCGGAAAACCTCAGGATCGTCAGACATCAATGAAGGAAAAATCATACCTCATCTGCGTCCTTCAACGCATCCTCCCACGACCCCAGCATTGCTCGGGCTTTGCTTCGCTTGATGAGGAGGCCCGCAGGGTTTGATGGGTCCAGGGACAACGCAGTAGAATACAGTACAATGGCTTCTTTTGGATCCTTGGAGTGCACTGCTGCATCGCCATTGTCCTCGAACGGCTTGATACATTCTCTTAGTTGTAGCTGGATCGCGAGAGCAAGTCTGTTAAAGTCCCATCCAAAAATATTTCGGGTACAGTTGGTGCATTTTAAGAAGGAATCAGAGAGGATAGCTTACAAGCAAGATCACCACTAGGTAAGGACTTGTTTGGAATGGGATGGCTTCCCGCGCACGCATAAACAAATACATCGCCCGTTCGTTGTCCCCTTCACTCAACGACGTGCTTCCACGTTGAAGGAACATTTGATCCTGTACGTCATCGTGTCAACCATGCTTATTAGTGAATCGTAGCGTTGATGTACCCGGACAGTGATATATAATGACTGATCTTCCATTATATCAATCAAATCATCTACCCGCGGGATGGCATCGTCGTGGTTTCCGCATTCAAATATGATGATCGCCTGAATGAAATAAAGATCAGCACAAGCAACGACGAGGACGACAAGGGCAAACCTTGATTAACAAAAGAAAATTATTTTCAGTCGAGACACCTTCGCTGAACACGAGGTCAAACACGCGAATGGCCGACTCGTGCTCCCCATTTCCAACGCAGGCTATTGCATTTGCTACATGACCGATGACAGATCGCTGAAGCTTGATAGACTTCACGTGCGATAATCAGCATGAGGCGGGACAATAGATGACCCAAAATCACCTTTTTTGCATCGTCAATGGCCATATCCCATTGCTTCAAACGGGTCCGTACAAGAGTGCGATGAGCAAGCATGCGTGCATGGTGAAGATGATTCGGGGGCTGTGTAGTCTCTTTCGTCAAGAGATCTTCTACGTGAGTCAAGTCGCCTTGCGTCCACAAATTGAATACCGCATTACTGATATACATGAGCGGCAACTGTGACACTATGAGGGAGAGTGAAAGGATCAGAACGAGCGAGCAATGGATATATGAACATACTCACGATACGGGGGAAAGGGGGAAGAAGTAGATTTGACAACATCGCCCAGTTCATTTACTATGAAGTAAGTGGTCGGAAGGATATCATGAAGACTGCGGAGAGTGATTTTTCCACTCCTTTCGCCAGTCGCAATGTAGTCGTCGTTGGGGGAGAGTACACTGGAATAAACTACGCTTGCGTGGTCTATCATAGTGCCAAGTTGCACGTGCGTAGAGGTGTCCCAAAATGATAGAGACCGGAAGGAAACGACGACAATAAAATTTTGGTTGTGTGATAGGGCGACAGAAGCGATCCATTCATTACCAGGAAAGGACCATTTACTGAGCAAGGATCCGGAGAACGTATCGAAGCACTTGACTTCAGCGCGCGAGACAGCAAGAAGTTGTCGACCATCGGCAGACCATGCGAGGGGTGACGATATGTAGCTCTTGAGATGGAATGGAATGTCGAATAGTTGTTGACCATTTTCGCTGTTGAAGATGCGGATCGACTTTGCGTTGGGGTTCTCGGCTGTAGCGATGGCAATGCGGTCGCCGTTTGGAGAGAATCGCACTGCCATCACTTTACCCTCGTGCTGCAGTGGCCCGACAAGCCTCTCGCCCGTCAGCATGTTCCAGATGAACGCCAGCCCGCCCCACGACCCCGTCGAAAATTTCGTCGAATCGGGGGAGGTATCGACCGAAAATACTATATCTGAGTGACCGCCGACACCCAGAACCTTTTTGTGGGTCTGCGCATCCCACACCTGGGCCCTTACACCGACCCCGCCATCCGTTAGGTCTAGACGTCGGAGTCCACACACCAACCATTTGCGATCCGGAGATGGCACAGCGGCGTAGATTTGTGCGTCTTCAACTCGAATTGCTCCTCGTGTCCATCATCCACTCGCCATCGCCGAAGCATCCCTTCAGCACCACCGGTCAACACCTGCTTACCATCCTCCACGAAGGAGATTGAGCATATCATGTGTTGACCATTGATTTCAATTATTTTCGAACCATCTGGAAGGCAGTGGGCGATTAACATAGCTACTCGCCAATGACTAGTGCGTACCTTCTCCTGTGGACTGCATACCTGTTTACAACCGTCACAGGTACAAGCAGGATAGTGGGTATACAAGAGCAAAGGACACAAGAACATCTGGCACCCTTGGAGTCGCGACGCACAGCATATATACTAGTTTGGTCTTATGAATATCTTATCGGTGTCAACGACATCAGGAATTTGACACCGCGGTTAACCAACCTTAGTCATGCTTTTTCAGCCGGATGGACCAGTGTTGAGCATCTGGGATGACAAGCAGGTCAAGGACGAAACAAGCCAGGTACTCAACTTAACTTGTGCTTTTTCGTACTTAGTGCAGTTGATAGAAAGGGTGAAAAGGCAAAACATTTATTGCTACCATGCCTGTATTGACAAGTAGAAAAAGGGAATTAAGTGAATAGAAAAGCACAACCATGGGGAAGGGGGAAAAAGTAATAAAAGTAATTGTAGACAAGTTGGCATGTTGAAAGGTGCAACATGCCAGTGGATGGTATGGAGCTAATCCAGCTTAACTAGTAGTGAGTGATGGAAGTAAATAAAGAGTAGTAGGGGGCAACAGAACAATAGCTGGACAACTAAAAACAAGTGGTAAATCCTGGAAATGTATGAAATATGTTAGATCAGATGAAATCAAATCACGATTGGATGGTGAGGTCTTACACAACAACAAGCGAGGATTGGAGGTGCTGGTCTCACCCACTGGTGCACCACTGGCAGGTTCAGCCTTGATGGACTTGAGGGTGTGGGTATCAGAACTCGGAGGTTCCAACGGCAGAGGGGAACAGCAGAAGTGGAGAGTCAAGTGGGAGCTACTCACTCAACAATTAGGAGAGGGGAAGCAACAAGGAGATCTTGAAGTCTGAGTAGATGAAGAGGCTGGTATGCCTAGACAGAGGGAATTGTACTCAGAGGAGGTTCTGAAAGATGAGTTGAGAACACTGTAGATTAGGGATGAAAGGCCCTGTACTTATACTGTTCTACAGTAAAGTTAAAGAGGAGTTTGAACTCCTATATGGTCATGCCCTATGACCTGAAGATAAGAGGGCAAAAGGCTATTGGTGGAAGGTATAGTAAGTGACATCATAGATAAGGAACCCTGAACCCTGGTGATAAGGGTATGACATCATAGTCTAAAGCTAGGGTGAAGGGTATGACATCATAGTCTAGAACGTGTGACATAATAGTCCATCTAGAACAGTGTAGAGTGGTCTAGCACCAAAAGCGAAATGAATAGTGATTAATAAAAGATAAGTCATGGTGATTAGAAAATAAATCCTGAATAGGAACACCAGACTTTTGACACTCCCCTTTGCTATTTATGTTCCTTTTTGTGAGGAAAAATGTTGAGAGTAAGGCGTGAGCGAAGATCTTTGAAATGTTGTCATGTCAAGGGCTTTGTAAAAATATCTGCGAGCTGATCTCCAGTAGGAATATAGAAGAGTTCAATGAGTTCTTCTGTGACGCATTCACAGATATAGTGTTTTGGAATAGCAACATGCTTTGTGCATCCTTCTTGTGCTGGATTTACTGCTAGAAAGAGAGCTCCTTGATTATCTCCATAGAGCGGTATCTTGGGTAGTTTATATCTCATTTCGGAGAAGAGTGACTGGATCCATTGAAGTTGTCTAGCCACCTTGGTCATTCCCATGTACTCTGCTTCTGTGAAAGATAAGGCAATCTTTTGCTGTTGTCTGGATAGCCAAGAGACTATTCCATCTGTGAGGAATATGCAATATCCTGTTGTGGAACGGTGTGTTTCCACATCTCCTGCCCAATCAGTGTCACTGTATGCAAGAAAACCAGCATTGCTAGCTCCTTTGTATGTAAGGCATAGATCCTTTGTCATTGCTAAATAGTGAACGATATAAAGGGCCTTATTAAGATGTTCTTGTGTGGGGTTCACAGAGAACTGTGACATCTTGATTACTGCATAGGCGAGATCGGGTCATGTACCAAGCATGATGAATAACAGTGATCCGATGACCGACTGATAATGACTACAAAGTTCGGAATTGGATTCACCTTTGTTTGGAGTTGGAATATACCCAGAGGGTAGTGGAGTATGAGCCAGTTTGGCATTCTCCATTCCAAAGCGCTTGATAAGCTTTTCAGCATAAACACACTGATCAAGCCTCAGAAGTTGTGTGGAACGATCTCTGGTGATGTGCATGCCAAGATATTCTTTGACAAGTCCAAGGTCATGGCTTTCCCAACATTTCATAAATTGCTTCTTCTTGTGAAGGGTGTAGTCATGGTTGCTACCCATGAAAAGAGCATCATCAACATAAATGATGATAACCACTATATTGTCACCATGGAAGTGAACATAGACTACTGGATCTGAATATGTTCGTTGAAATCCAAACTCCAGGACAGTTTTATGCATTGCTTTGTTCCATTGCAACACAGCTTGTTTGAGGCCATAGATGGCTCGATTCAAGCAACAAACTTTTTGCTCCTGTCCTTTGATAATGAAACCCTCCAGTTGTTCCATATAGATTTCTTCATCTAGCTCTCCAAAGAGGAAAGCAGTCTTTATGTCTAGCACTTCAATATCCCAATCTTCAAGAGCTGCTAGGGTGAGTAAAAGACGGACAGTTTCAAACTGGGCTACAGGTGAAAAGGTTTCTTTGAAGTTGATTCCAAAGACTTGTGTAAAGCCATTAGCCACAAAACAGGCTCTATAATGACCATCACTTTTCTTAGTGAATACCCATCTTCCTTTTATGGGTTGACGATCTGGTGGTGAGTCTGCGAGATCCCAGACCTTTCTCTCTATAAGAGATTTGTATTCATCCTCACAAACACTATGCCATTTCTTTCTTTCTTCCTCAGATTGTTTGAGGATATCCTAATAGTGTTTTGGAAGTACAATAGCTTGGGCTTTATTGAGTAGAATAGAATGTTATGACCTGTAACAATGGTACACGTTCGTGTAATGTTGACTTGGCTTCTCCAAGAAGGAGTTAAGTTGAGACCTCGTTCCTACACTTGGGCACCTCCATATAGGAGTTAAGTGTGAACGGCCTAGTGGTTGCTAGCAGTACCTGGACTGGCCAGGAGTTGGAAGAGAGGAGGTGTTACGACTACCACCCGGTAGGCGTACAAGTAGACACAAAGTGTAAGGCCACCTTGAGCCTAACTCTTGTTGGTCCTAACGGCGTAGGATACCTTCAGGCTTGACGCAAGCCTGGTGACAAACAACTAGGGATACTATGAGGAGTATCCCAAAAGAGACGACGACCGAGAGTCCTAGGAACAGAAGATCAGATGACCTTGACGAGGGTGAGGACGTTGGGTAACGAGGTCGATGTCGAAGGGGACGAGTTCTCCTAACTGGGGTGGAGAACCTAGAGACGAGCCAGTGGCGACGAGCCGTTGGTGAAAGGGAGAGCATGAGGTGCTTGACCTTGAAGACCTTAGAGGGAGACTTTAAGGTGTCGACGACGGAGTCCTTCAATGAAGGAGGAAGGAGGGGAGGGCGAGGTAGAGATCAAGCAAGGAAATGTTGCAGGGAATGGAAGATGAATACCACAAGAGTAACCGTAAGGTGTACACTTTAGGTGTCAGATCAAGGTTAGAGAGAGAGAGGTGTTCAAGGGGAGCTCGAACTTATATACCCCGGCTGTAAGGGCTTTAGGGCAGGTATACCCAATCTGGTAATGGTGGTCCGTGCGCAGTCTAACCTAATATAGTAAGAGTCTGTTACCGCTATAGGAAACCCGGAAGTAGTGTGGCGAGGTTATTGCCCGATTAGGCAGGAGGGGTCCTGCGTGGGAAGTTCACGATCGTAAGGACACGTTGTGGGAATAAGCATGGCGTGTCGCGTTGTGATGGCACATGAGTGATCACATGAGTGAAGTGGGGTCGTGGCACAACACAAGGTATGAAGGCGATGTTGGGGAGAGATCTGGTCTCAACTGAGATGGGAATTGCCGAGGGGAGCACAGGAGGACGGCTGTGCTAGGAGGGCACTATAAGGCAGTGCAGGGGAGATCCGGAGGGCGTGTAGGGCGGCCCTAGAGGAAGTGGAGGGTGGGAAGATCCCCGAGGGATATTCCAGGAAAGATCCGGGAAAGATCCAGGATCGGGACACAGGAGGGCGGTTGTGTCAGGAGGCATTGGGAAAGAGATGCTGAAGGGGCAAAGCCGGGTCGTTGCAAGACGCATCGCGTCGAGCGTAAACGAGCGTGAGAATGCACTGGGGCGGGTTTCCAGTGGCAGGGGTCACGGTGGTATGCGGTTGAGAAAGAGGAGAGAAAAAAGACCGGGGGGGGTGTACCAAAACCGTAACAGGAGGATGAGGCAGAGGCAACGCGAGGCACGAGGGAGGGGATCTCGAGGAACGGAAGTCCACACAAAATAGTGTAGATTAAGGTTAGAGAAAGAGAAGGGTACAGGCGGCACCCTAATATATATACTGAGGACTTTAGGGCAGGTATTGGAGTCCGAAGTATAAATATGGAAAGAGACGCGTCGCGTCGCGAGGCACATGAGATAAACAATCAGATATATGGGGGAAACGAATAGCCACAAGAGAGGCTATGAGGAGGCAGTGTCTGGATGAGTCATAAGTTATAAGTAATGAGTCACATATGAAGGGAACTGCCGAAGGCAGTGAAGGAAAGGGAACCGCCGAAGGTGGTGGAGAAAGTGGTGGTCCGGAGATGTCTGCTCGATGGTCTAAGCCTCAAAGAGAGACTCGTCCAAGAGGTCAGCCCACATGGAGGTAGGGATGTTGTAATCCCTTAGGTTGGAGAAGAGGGAGGAGAATAAAGAGGCCCTGGGATGGTTGAGATGGTGAGGTGGGGTAACCGATGAGGGGATTGGAGTCGGTGGACGAGAAGGAGGAGACGTAGAAGGAAATTGGTTAGGGGTCTCCTCCGTAACCATAACATAGAATAGAAGGCATTGCTGTAAAGTTTCTCTAGTCCTTCCTTGTTGGTTGGTCTCGGAATTTGTTGTTCCAGTAAGAGTCTTCCTCTATTGATGTCCTGTTCAATTTCTACTGGTGGGTGATCACCATAGGCATTATCTGGGACAATCCTAACTCGTCGTAATCAATGTGGTCCTGGTCTGCATCCAAGAGGATATGGTCCTCTTCCAGCTCCTGGTATGGGCTGTGGTAATGGAGTGTCTGGAACAACTTGACAAGTAGGTGATGCACAATGTTTTGAAAGTGGAACTTCTCTCTCTTCATCAGAGTCTCCCCTTCTTCTTCTACCAAGTATAGGTTCTGGTGGAGAAGGTGAATGAGCTGATTCATAACGTGGAGGTGGATCACGAGATGGAGATCTCATGGGGATGTCATTATCATAATGATCATCAAGGATAGGTGGTTGAGGAGGAATAGAAGGTGATTCTTCTTCATCGTCATTAGACAGATGAGGAGGAGGTTGAAGATGAAGAGGTTGCAGTGGCTGTTCATCACCATTGGGATCTTGATTGGGGTATAGAGGTACTGGTGGAATTAGTGGAATAGTGGTCCATGGAGCATCCTTGTTGGATCCACTAGGTGGAATAGATGGATGAGATCTATCCAGATTGTTTTCTTCTTCATCTTGGTTATGTGTCGGTACTTTGATAATGGCAGGTTTGTCTTTCTCCTCAGAACAATTAGGAAAGATAGATTCATCAAACATGACTGTTGCCGATATGACAACTGATCTCTTGGAAAGACTCCAGAAGCGATATGCTTTGGAACCTTGTTCATATCCAAGAAAGATCATAATCTCAGATTTGGGATAAAGCTTGTTGGGTCAATCTTCTTTAGGAATGAAGACGTAAGCTTTGGACCCAAAGACTTTGAAGTATGATACATCTGGTGTCTTCCCATTCCATTCGGAAATAGGAGTAGCCCAATTATGACGATGCATAGGTTAACGGTTATAGATGTGAACAGCTGTTTCTACTGCATCTTGCCAGAAGGATGGTGGTAGACAAGCATGAAGTCATAATGCTTCTGCCTTCTCCATAAGTGTTTGATTAATATGCTCTGCTCAACTGTTTTGTTGAGGGATATGAGGAACAGAAGTTTGGTGTGCAATTCCTTTTGACATGAGGAATGCCTTCATATTCACATTAAGATATTCCCCCCCTTGGTCCGAATGTAGGGTAAGGAGAGCATAGCCTGTTTCTCGCTCAGCACGAGCAATGAGTCTCGTCATAGCATCATAGGCATCTGATTTACGCTTCAAAAGTGCAATCGTAACATATCCAGAGTAATCATCTAGAAAAGTCATGAACCATTTGTTGTGGTTATGCAACAAAGTTGGCATAGCACACAAGTCAGTGTGGATAAGAGAAAGAACTCTTTCTGCATATTTCTCCAAAGAGAGAAATGGTTTTTGATGCTTTTTACCCAATTGACAACCTTTGCAGGGAGCAGAAGGTTTAGAGTCAGGAGGTATAGAGAGACTTGGTACACCGCTTGTCTTCACCGGAAGATGGCATATAGCGTTCTTCAATGTGTGTCCGAATCTCTGATGCCAAAGATCATATGAGTCTAAGGAACTTTCCTGCAAGGAACTAACTACTCCATGCTTGCTCAGAAACGAGTGAAACCAATGAAGCAGATTGTTTGGCAACAAAGCAGAAGCCTGTATTGCTAACATTCCTTCATTGTTCCAAATCTTGGTCTCTTGATTGATCATGGTACATCAGTATCCTCTTTTTGTGAGAGAATGTACTGACAAGAGTCTGTGCAAAGCATCAGGTGTATATCAGACATCATGGAGAATAAGTGGTTTTAAGCCCTTAGGCCTCAGGATTATGGTTCCTGGTCCAATCATCTTTAACGATGATCCATTAGCTGCAAAGGCAGTTTGTTCATTATCTTTGAGATTTATAAAATCCTCGAGATATGGAGTGATATGATGTGTGCAGCCACTATCAATCATCCAGTGATCTTGGTTAAACGAATCACCTATAGTTGCAGAAGCAATCTCAGTTGCCTCAGTGGTAGAAACCACTGGTGTCAATTGCAGGTACCAGTCAAAATCAAAATCACATTCTTCATCAATGTATCCAGGGTAGAAGTCGGAACCATCCCATACTGAGATCTTGTGGCTATCTAAGCCATGTTTCCATGTTCTGTCAACATGTCTCTGCATGTCTCCATAGTAGCTGTCTTGGCTTTCTGTGGGTAAAGAAACTCTAACCCCATTGGTTGAGTTAGTTCCAAGTTCAGATGGAGTTGACTGAACCGGAATGGACTGGAAAGAAACAAGAGGTGGTAGTGGAGGAAGAGGAGGAAGCTTGGGAAGCCTCTCTGCTGTGAAGGATGGTGGCAGTAGGATAAATGGAATGATAGCCAAATGGAGTAATGGTTGTGTCTGACATCCCATCATCCATATCCATTGTGTCCCATATAGGTGCAGAACCTTTGGTTGCATTGTAGAACATGTCCTGTTGTTGATCAATCAGGATCATTTCTGAATCTTCATTGCCTATCATCTGATTGGTGAACATATCGTTGTTCAGCTCATGAGCACGAGCTTTTCCTTTTCCTTTAAAGCCTTTTTGTTTGCCATATGCAGCTTGCTTCACTTGGCTCTTGTTTGAAGGGGGAGCTTTCCCTCAAGGGGAAGGCCTCTTCTGACCACATTGGCCAGAAGGTTTGCCATGAAGCTGCCAGCATTGAGCAGTCGTGTGACCTTTCTTGTGGCAATGGCCACATTCCACATCAGAAGAAGGTGCATGATATATCGCAGATGTGCAATTAGTCTTGGCATAAGCCAGTTCAGAAGGTCCAGCTTCTGATAAACAAGAGGCTAAGGAATGATGGGAAGGACAAAGATGAGATGCAGAGCAGAGATATGATTTGGCCATGATCTTGGTGGAAACATTATCTGGGTTAAAATCTCCAGGGGATATGGTTTGGATGAGGGTGGAGACGGTGGGTTCAAAGGAACAAGGAAGGGTGTTTAGGAGTATCATTGCCTGGAGTTGGTCTGGAAGGAGCAATCCAGTGGAAATGGTATGTTGTAACATGGCTGTCATCTCAAATATCTGAGAGCCAATGTCTCAGTTCTTGCGAAAACAGAACTGGGTGATCTCCTGGAAGGCACAAAACTAGCCTGAAACACCGTGTGTGGAATATAAAGCTGCAAGCTGACCCCAAAAAGCATGAGCGAGAGATGGTCGTGGATTATTCTGGGTCACCACATAAACATGTGACTCATGAACCTTCATGTGCATTTGCACATAAACACCGATCAACGCTTGAGCTTGGCGATCATTGCATTGCCAGCGTTCTTGATTGTTGACTGTTTCTTGAGCTGTGTACAAGGAGGTGCCATCGACAATGTCCCACCAATCAGCTACATTCAGCACATCTCGCATTTCCAAAGACCACATGTAGTAGTTCGATGGTCCTGCAAGATGTTGAAGCCTGGAAGTGATAGAAGAGTTGAGTTTGATAAGTCCAGACATAGTGGATGGTTATAGCGAAAGACAAAAGGCAACTGTGGAGAACAAAAAGTTTTCATCAGCATTTGGATCATATACTCTGAAAGGAGTAAGAGGAATAGTGGAAGATGATGTCATTGTTGCTGTCTCTCCAAAGGTAACAACACTCCTTGTTGGTTCCGTTATCCTCAGTGGTGGTCATGAATAGAATGATGTAGAGGAAGGTTCTTCTCATGCAATCTGTTCATGAGGGTGAGCAGGTCCAGATACTATGCTACCGTCGGTTTGGATAAGGTCCTGTGAATAGGACATCCAATGCTCTTGTAAACCTTCATGGTCTTGGTACCATTTAGGTAACAGTAAATGAGCAAGGGATAGAAAAGAATCATACACAATAACTGATTGGTAGTTCCAATTCAGTAATGTATCACTATCATCTGGGATACCAGTGATATGTGATATGTTGTGCCAAATGTCAAGTTTAGCACAACCTTGTGAAGAATCTATTATCCAAGCAGAAGAAAGATTGATTCCTAAATGAGAAAAAGTCCATTTCTTTAGAGAATATGGAAGGGATTCGAAATGATCATTGCCGATGGAGCATACGTATTGACCGCCTAACCACACTGGGACAGGCCAACAATAAATCGGCTGCTGAATTAAGGTCCTGAACTCCTTGGTCACCCATGCCTCATAGACAGGCAAGTCTTTGTGCTTTTGGTCATAATGTTCTTGCTCATCATCTAATAAGTTCAATCCATCTGCCATGAAGTAGGTCTTGATGACAGAGAATGACAGCAGCAACATGATTCGATGTGGAGTGAAGAATATTCACCTTGCTTAAGTAAGTGGTAATATAATGAGCGGAATTCCTAGGATCAAAGTCCTGTTGATAATGCGCGATCAGTTCTGTATGATCTCTCCAAAAGAGATGAGTCGAATGAAGTAAATTGTTCTGCCAAATGGTATCCATGCAAACATTCCAGGCATGCTGTGTGGAAACATCCCATAAATTCCTGTCTTGTGGTCCATCATCTTGCATTTGGCAGAGATTGTACCACTCGTCCATTCCTGGTGTGTCTTCTTCCAAGTTTGGATGATAGACGTTAACCAGAGTATTAAATGCCAGATAAAGGTCGGCAATGGATGGAATAGGATGATTGGGAGTAAGAGCCTGTAGACGGAGTCTGAAATCCCAGTTGAAACAATCATGGTCTCAGTTGAGGATCTCCCAGCCATGATTGTGAACTGAGGTATAAGGCATATTCCAATAAGAGGTGACAGGAAAGGCTAAGCCAGTGCCTTCGTAAACAGAAGCTAATGTTTCACGATGGTATGAATATGAATCCAAAGAGGTTGCATATTGCTCATCCTGTGGAACTCCCATAAAATTAAAAGTAAAATCATGTGCTCACAAGTCAAAGTTGACTCTAAATGTGTGGCGGCTGGTCTCCACTAGGTTCACTGTTGTTAGGACTAGTGGGAGGAGTGGGATTCGATTCTGGACATGGAACCTTGGGATTTCTTGGAGTACCGCAATATAACCTTCGTCGTTCTCTTTGATTATTTCCTCGATGTATTGGATGTGGTTCACCAGTCTGGCTGGTGGATCTGGGAAGAGGAGTGGTTGGAGAGATAATTCTGGTATCTCCAATGATTCATTGAAGAGTGTTCGAGGTAGTTGGTTCCAAGGTTGGCAGACTATCTGGGTGTTCTGAGAGCCCAATGTGTTGGGGGTCATCAACATAGATATACAGAATTGGTAGAGCTGGTGTGACTACTGCAGGTGCAGTCAGAGTATGAGGAAGAGAGCTGAATTGGAAAGGGACTGCGTGAGCAGGCCTAGGAGGAGGTGGTTGTTGATCAGGAGAAAGAGGTATAGTCTGAACGACTGTATCCCACATCCCGACTGAGGGATATGGAGGAACTGGGTCTTGAGTCGCAGGTGAGGGAGTCTCAGAGTGATGAGATCAATGACAATGACATGGTAAGACAGTACCAGGAGGGTGGTGAATATAACAATCTTGTTGTCCATGCTGTTGGTTTCTGATGGCATGAACCTTGGGTGGTAAAGGTGCACTACGTCCGATGGGCTCTTGGGGCACACAAGGACGATGGCCAGCAAGAAAGTGGAGACAGAACGACAGCTAAGACGTGCATGGCTAAAACGACTCAGCACTGCCACTAAAAACAAGCAAAAGCCTCCCCAGCTGTTACAGTTTTGGTACACCCCTGGTCTTTTTCTTTATCCCACAATCCTATGCCCTCATGTGACTGCTCCTGTCACGGGACCACCTGCCCTGGCACACTCTCACGCTTGTGCACTCTCGCACTTGTTTACACTTGACGCGATGCGTCTTGCAACAGCCCAGCATCGCCCCTTCCTGCACTGCCCTTCCTCAGTGCCTCTCAACACAGCTGCCCTCCTGTGTCCTGATCCAGGATCTTCCCTGGATCCTCCCTGGAACATCCCTTCGGATCTTTCCCACACTGTCCCCACAGTGCCTCCTCCGCACTGCCATGATCCTGTGCACCCCTCGGTGATCCCCACCTCAGTTGAGGCCAGATCTCTCCTCAACATTGCCACCCACCTCATGTTGCACTCCAACCTCACTTCACCCTTGTGACCACTCACGTGCCATCACAACTGTTGCACCATGCTAATTCCCATGACATGCTCTTTCGCTCGTGAACTTCCCACAGCAGACCCCTCCTGCCTTTTTGGGCGATAACCTCACCACACAGACTCTGGATTTCCTTATATGGATATGACTCTTACCATAGTGGGTTAGACTGCACACAGACCACCTTACCAGATTGGGATATACCTGCCCTAAAGCCCTTATGGCCAGGGTATATAAGTTTGAGCTCCTCTCGAACACCTCTCTCTTTCTAACCTTGATCTGACACCTAAAGTGTACACCTTACAATTACTCTTGTGGTATTCATCATCTGTTCCCTGCAACATTCCCTTGCTTGATCTCTACCCCGCCCTCCCCTCTCTCCTTCTTCATTGAAGGACTACATTGACAACCTTAGAATCCCTCTAAGGTCCCAAGGTCGAGCACTAGGATTACTCTGTGCTCTATTCCAACGGCTCACTGTCGTTGCCTTGTCTCCCAGTTCTCCACCCCAGTCAGGAGAACACAATCCCTTCATCGTTGACCTCATCACCCAAGACTATCACCTAGGTCAAGGTCATCGGACCTCATTCGTCTTGGACTCTTGGTCACCATCTACTTTGGGATACTCCTCTTAGTATCCCTCGTTGTTTGTCGCCAGGCTCCCATCAAGCCTGAAGGTATCTGATGCCATTAGGACCCACAAGAGTTAGGCTCAAGGCAGCTCTATGCTTCGTGTCTACTTGTACAACTACTGGTCATAGTCGTAACACCAGCCAAAGAAAACTGCATCCAACGTTTTTCATGTTCCAGCACTCCAAGATCTAACCCCTGAGGATGAAAATCAATTGGACAATCCTTTAATGCACTTTATTGGAATAGACAAAGGTGATCTCTCTGAAATAGAAGAGGAGGAGGAGGAGGAGGAGGAGAGGGAGGAAGATACTGAATATGAAAGCAGTGATGATGAATAATAATTCCCCTACTATATTGAAAGCTCACTCTTCTTCAAAGATGGATTCTATTTCCTGCTTGTCATTATTTATTACTCATGATGGCATTATCATTACTTCAAGCAGACAATACAATCTTTCTTCTCTTTACCATGGTGTTACCCCAAGTACACTCTAGCAGTTTTTCCAGTGTTATTTCAGCTCTCAAAAGTGTTTAAAAAATACCCAATATCTTCCTGGCATTTATTTATTTCATGTGA
>JBBPQP010000791.1:0-17375 GCA_038092555.1 Boletus subgraveolens
GGTGAAGTAGCGTTGCCGGTGTTCGACAAGAGCTTGTTTGACGGCGAGGGCGATCGTGCGTCCCAGGATCAGGTGGTGCGTGGGCCCGTGGACGTTGTTGTGCTCGAGGGATGGTGTGTTGGGTTTTACCCTGCGCGGAGGGATGTGGTCGAGGCGCGATGGCGTCAGCCGGTACCGGGACTGGACGACTTTGATATGCAGGCGTTTGTCTCGCTCGAGGACGTGTTGGAGGTTAATGAGCTGTTGAGGGCGTACGTCGAATGGTGGGGCGCGTTCGATGCGTTCATCCAGGTATGTATATGCTCGTGTGTTGTATGGAGAAGCTCCATCACGCGGCGGCAACATAGATCAGAGGGCCTTTGACCTCGCCATTCGCGATCGTCTATCGATGGCGGTTACAACAAGAACACGACATGAAGGCCAAGAACGGGGGCCGAGGGATGACGGACGTGCAAGTAAAGACGTGCGTGTTGTCCTCGGGTGACTTGCTTTGTTTCGCTCACGAGCACATGCACACGCATTTGGGGAATACAGATTCGTGGATCGGTATATACCGGGGTATGTCTTCTTTGGAGATGGGGTGAAGACGGGAACGATGGATGAGGAAGGGGGCCGGTTGCCGCCGTGGCATGGACACGGCCTGGTGGTTGAACTAGACCTGGAACGGACGCTCCTGAGCACGCGTCCGTTCTAAACTCTTGAGACGGTCCGTATTACGAACCCCGATCAAGTTCGAGAAGACGTTTTGATCGAACCCCAACGTTATCTTTGCTCGGACTCGGTGATACCAGTCAGGGCTTCTTTTCCTCCGTCTAAAGCTGTATCAGTTGGACTTTGTTCTCGTCGGAGCTAGTGGTGCGCAAATGGCATGATCAGCTGAGCCATTATCCATAAGACGTTTGAAGAAATCAGACCATTTCCAGATGGTAATAATTATGTATTGGCCATTCCGCACTGTCGCCGCCGCCGTCCGTTGTCAAAGCTCGACTAATCGATTCATCGATTCATTCATTCAGAAGACCGCGCTCGAAAAAAGAGAGAGGGGTAAACAATGTCCGCCTACGGTGCACTCCCCCGTCCGACGAGGTCGTCCAATCTCCCCACTACGGCATGGCCCCACCCACGCGACCCGGCGCACGCCCGGACCGTGACGATGTTCCACATCGATCCGTCCACGCTTGGCGTCGGGTTGGACAGCCTACACCCCGGCTTGTTCCAGCACCTCCATACTGTCTTTGCAGATGAAGTCGACAAGGGGTTGACGTACCCTCAAGAAGACATGCGAGACCCGGACGCGTTCAGGGCTTACTTTTTCGCTGCGGACGTGGTGATCGCTATCCTCACCCCAGCTGGAAGCCCGGGGATCGCACCCGACCCACAATTAGATCCGCATCCACTCGTTGAGCCGGGGGCAAGGGAGGACGGGGTTGAGGTCGAGGTCGATCTCGAGACTGCGAGGGCGGAGCGATCGTGGGATGACTGCGTGGTCGGCTTTTACTACGTAAGTGATATATGTGATATATGATCACTCTTCCTGTGTTTGCGCCCTCCCCTGGAAGTGCCCACACCAAGGTTTTTCTTCTTCTCCAGGGATGAGGTCCGCAACGATCTTTCTTTCGAAAAACCATTTGTTGTGTCACGTCGACTGATCAAACGACGGTTTCTCCCGTTGATTGGGATATTCTGTTCTTACTCTGAATCTCCTAGGTGAAACCCAACTATCCAGGACGTTCGTCGCATGTGAGTCATTCTTTCTCCCTCCCCCCCTCCCTCGTTACCACAAAGAGACCGTCGGGTCGCCCATCATGGCAAGTACGAGCTCAGCGCTCATCTCCCAAACCCGCGACCTCGAACCTCGGGCAGGCCCGAAATTGAAAACCCACCCAACCACCTACACACTTTTTCTTTCATTCGAAACGCATCATCCATCGTCGTCATCATTCTAATACAAAACTTCCCTTTTTTCAAATTCAAATTTCCTAGATCTGCAACGCTGGTTTCGTCGTCCCGCCATCTCACCGAGGCGGTGGTTATGGGCGTGTCCTCGCGCGGTCGTATTTGTATTATGCACCTCGGTTGGGGTACGAAGCGAGCGTGTTCAACTTGGTGTATGTGAATAACGTGGCGAGCATTCGGTGAGTCGAGGGTTTCGTCTTCCCCACCCCACCCTTTCTCTCTTTCTCTCTCTCTCTCGCGTAAAGCATCTGAAACTGACCGCTTTCGAAAAATAAAAAGGCTTTGGGAGAAACTCGGTTTCATCAAAGCGGGATTGATACCCAGGGCGGGAAGACTCAAACGGACAGACGGGCCGGGAGAAGAATACGTTGACGCTTGGGTGTTTTACAAACGTTTCCAATAACGGCCAGAAAAGAAAAGGGGGGGCGGGACGTTGCGGTCGTCATGTACTACGTACGTTATTCCCGACTGCGAAGGTTGTTTTTCTTCTTGCGAACAGCGCCCATAGTCTCGTTGACTGTTGATCACGATGTTCCTCCTCGTTAGCTATACATACGAAATTATTCTAGATCGTCGCATCCCGAATAGCTAGGGCTTACACCCAGCCAAGCAAAGCCAAGCGAGGGGTAGTAAAACGCATCACGAGGTGTCCAGCTATGAACAACTCGCCCGCGCGCACAACGCCACTGCACCACTGCTGTTTCCACTGATGTTCATCTCCTTCACATACATGTACATGTCCGTGTGAGAGAGAGGTACTATCTATGCCAATCAGTGGCACTTTTTGAAGGCGTTTATGAAATGCGACGCCATTTGTATGATTATCATCCGAATCGGGGCCACCCGGGCCTATAATTCACAGAGGATGACCACACCGGTCCTGGTCATCCAGTACTAGGTCAGAGCTACACCGAGTTGGAAAGACGTCTTGAAGGGCTCCATATCAGGCCCCACACGAGTGCAGCAAAGGGCACAAATCGCGCAGGAATATCGCAAATACGATGTATATATGTAGTTCCCCTACCAAATGGATCGACGACCCGGAACGTTGGCGGAGACGATGATCGCAGGCAGGTGTGTATCCCCGAGGATACGGCTGTATCATATGATCGTACTTGGAGGGCCCAAAAACGAAAAAAACAAAAATGAATCCGCTTGGCTTGGGATTTCGAAGGCCCAAAGTAAGCGACGCGTTCCAATCCATCCATTCAATCGATTCCTTTGGTGGACGCTCCTATATTCGTTCTAGCGCGAACCTACCACCCCTCGTTCTAGCCCTCTGCAATAGGTATCTTTCGTCACGACGAACGACTTCTCGATTCTAATGAAAAAGAAAACAACCCCGTTTTTGGAAAGACTAGACTTCGAGGGGGGGTGGCACGATGGGGAGTCGAGGACGAACGTGCGATGATGTTTTTTTTTTGGAGTTATGAACGGATCGTCGCGGGATCGTGGCTCGATAGCCAGCTTCTTCTCCTTTCTTTTTTATTATTCGCATAGCGCCGAGACGTCGATAGTGCGGCGAATAGCGACGTTCGAATGTTGTATGAAAGTATGAGCGAAAAAAGTCGACGGGTTGTCGTTGCTATGTATAACACTCGAGTGACTACTCATTTGATTGATGATGAGGAAGAGGGAACCGGAAACGATCAGGGATGGTCAGGGGAGCCCATGTACCGTTGACATCGGCATGGCGCTGCGCGCGGACGGGCGCGGAAGCAAAGGGAAACGACGGGATGACGCTATCATTGGGTCGCGCACCGATCTAATGTTATGTATACATATCAGCGCTGGTTCATCGCAAGTTAGGGATCAAGGAGGTCAAGAACACTGGAATCCTGAAACAGATATATCTTGCTTGTATGGGCGGTATCACGATCAACTGTGCATTGTGCTTCGGACTAGTGTGTGATTCGCGGGGCCCGGTTTAGCGAGGGAATGGGGCGAGAAAGGGTAGGGTAGGGCTAGATCGCCGCGTGCGAGGTGTTCCGCTTCTGCTGCGCAATCATCGTTGGGTGTTTCGATGTGGAAGGGGGTATTTGAAAGTCGAGGAAGAAGGGGGAGGAATGAGGACCCAATCTCGAGTATGCTTTTCTTCTACGACGATGCACATAATGGGGGGACACTGTGTACTACAACAGTGGCTGTTCTGCGAACTCCTAGATGCTAGGCCGCGGTTCAGCGACGTCAACGAGGAATTCAACACCAAGGTCAAAAAATATGGAATGCCTACCCGTCGACCTCTGTCTTCAAACAAGACGGTACACCCCTATCCATCTCATACTCGCAGAGGCAATGTCCAGAAAAAAAAAAGAAAAATCGTACGACGGCCGTGAGACTTGATTCCTGTGTCGCACGAGCGGGGAGCTGTTTTCGGATGTGCTGTGTGAACGGGAGGGCCTAGAGAGCAAACTATATGCCTTGCATCGAACCATCTCGGTCTATATACCCCTCCAAGTCGGCATGATTGGCATCGTTGATTGTCGTGAGGCAAGGACCGAATGTGTATCCATGTTAACCCGTATCACCGTTTTGCAAAGGCCGAACAACGATCAAATCCTGATGGACGCAAAGTAAACAAACCACCAACCAGCCAGTTACGGCACGAACGCATTCATGCGTGTACACACGGTGAGGGAGGGGAATCGCAGAGACACAGCTCCATATCAAAACACGGACGAGAAGACCGGCTGAGAGGATAAGGTCCCTTGTCGAATGCCACAGAGTCACTTTTTTTTTCCACGCAAAACGGTAAAGTTGTTCCGTTTGCTGAGCGGCTGAGCGATATAGCGAGGGTTGCTGTGGGTAAGCCGAGGAGAAGTTGATACATTGGTATCGAATGCGCTGTGATGATGGAAGCAAACGCTTACTTGCGAACCGTGGCATGCTCCGGAATGCGGCGGACCGCCAATCAACGTTGAAACGTTGGCCGCTCGTACGCCTCCGTTGAATGAATCCGTTCGCCGCAGGCCTCGTGCAAGGCATTTATCCTTCCGCAGGCACAAGGTTCAGTCACCGGGTACAAAAACGGCAAGTATATAATGGAGGTCAGCCAAGATAACCAAGGGAATACATTGCAGGTACTTTGAATCATGGGAGATTACCATAACGGAAGGCCATGAGGTGATCGCGTGTTTTTCTGGTCAAATGGGAGTGAAAGTTGGACGAAAGGCAGTGTAGATCGCCTGACATCAGGGGTGGGTGGATTTAACCTTTGTAATCGGCGAGATCACGGACAATGAGTACTTTTGCTGTATTCACCGCCGGGACCATGAGTTTGAGATTGACGCTGGGCTCCAGAATAGGGCGCACCTATTGTAGAGCAAGCCGTAGAGTTGCCATCCTGTAGCCTGTTGCATAGTGATCACGCTTTCTCAGTGGGAGGTGGCTGCCAACAATGCTGAGGCTGCCAACAAACGTTTGCACTTGCGCCGGTGGCACTGTGTTGTTCAACACGATCTAGTCGAGTCATGTTTGACACGGTTCTTCTTTTCATCTCGTGGCGTACCGTATCTTGGCTCGCACCACATGCTTTTGGGAAGAAAATCTGCTGGCTATGTGTGGCTGCCATCTACTGCCACATTACACTATGTCAGATTGATTGTGGAGGTCTGTCAGGTTGCACTGAGGCTGTCTCTCCTAGCACAGTACGTTGGGGGAGGGAAGCGGAACGTCAGAAGTCCGCCTCGAGCCCTTATCGAATAGCACGAGTGAGACTCTGAAACTCCAAGAAGCCCGACCAAAGCCGGAGATAACTCCATCGAGGACCGCTCGGCGTCCACTGCGTACGACGGAATCAATTTTTCTTACACGAACACGCGCCTTGACCAGAAAAGGACGCTGTGGTTCCAAGGGTTGGCAACGGATGAGATAAACAACCACAAGAGGCAAGTTCCAACAGAAACGTCTGATATCCGAGCCCTAGCGCCGCCACTTCCCGAATTGGCATTCGGTTTGAGCCCGCCAAACATGGATTTCCCCCCACAAGAGTTTGAATCGCGCTCAGCGTAAGCGCGGGACGGTTGTTCCAGTGACAATGATGCATCAGCTGTAGCACCGAACCCTGTCTACGTTATCGGTGCCGGGCTGTGTTGGCGTTACCTCAGAGATGAGGCCAAACAGAGTGTAGCCGAATCAATCGTTTGACGTTGGTACCGTGGCACAACTGATGCGATGTGTTGACGTCTTGTGAGAAGGGACGCTTGTCCTCGTGCGAGCTGCGTGTGATGTTTCACTGGATGCTTCGATGAGCGCAGAGCTGAGACAAACTTTTCTTTTTTGGCTCTTTCATTGTATTCAGCAAAACTTGTTTCTTTATGATGTACACATGCCTACGAAAAAAAGTTTGTATGCAGCTATTAACACAACATGAGTATGCAGTATGCCCAATGCGAGATGAAGCAGGGTAACGTCCGTCGCCAACAGTACTCCATGTCGCCCACCCCCAAGGCACGAGCGGGGTAGGGTATAGATAGGTCCTTAAATAATCGGTAGGCGACCTGGGATAACGATGAGGGTGGCGAGTATACAATAGGAGTCGTCTTCAAGACGACGGTTCTAGGCGAATAACGTGAGCTACAATATTTGATTACCACACTGCGGGCGAAGCGAAGGCGAACATCTTCGATTTTGAGTGAACGACAGGAATGGCCTCGACTTTTGAGAGACCGGGTGATGACGATGCCGAAACTATCTTCGCCGTATGGTCCTCGATACCGGGTGGGGTGGGTGGAGACGCCGATGATGCTGGCGACGTCGAGGGTGAATAGGATGGCGAAGGTGTATCGGGAGTGGTGGGAGGAGTGATGTACGCCGCCGAAGGATTTGGGGGATGGGGGAATACTGGTTTGGGTGGCGATGGATACCGCTGCCCATACGATGGCGAAGGACTCGTACTCGAGGTTGCTGCGAAGGGGTTGGCGGTGGGTGGCGGCGTGGACTTCTTGGTCGAGGGGAGGATGTACGTGGGGTACGGTCCGGGACCGACGAAATCCTTGCGGATCATTTCCTCGAATTCTCTGAGCGTGACGGGATCGACGTTTAGCTCCCACTCGAGATACTGACACATTTCTCTTTCCATCTGGTTGATCTCCCGGAGTTGGAACATTCCCTGAGCGACGATGGACCACGATTTGTTGGAGTAGGTGTCGTCGCAAATGACCTTGGACGCGAGCATGAATGCAGATATGAAGAGCCGATGACCCGACGATCCCCGAGCGGTCGGAAACCGAGCCTTGAGTCGTTGTAAGAGAACGAGGGCGGCGAAAGTCACCGACGGATGAAGCTTGGTCCTGTGCAAGGCATACGCTATGAAATGGGGTAATTTGACTGTGGAATTCGATGATGATGGGGGGTACTCGGGGCAGGCAAATAGGTGAGTGATGAAGCGGGCGCATAGTTTTGACGTCTGCTCGTGGCCGTAAAACGGATCCTGCCTGCTCGAAGTGGGCTGTGTCGAAGGTGGTTTGGTGGACGGTGCCTGAAAGGCAACTTGAGAAAAATTGGCCAGAAAAAGCGAGTGGAAGGACTCACCGGGGGTTGGGGGTATGAGACACGCGGATGAGACGCGTTATGGGTTGACCTGAATGGCGACGGATGGCTAGCGGTAACTGGACCGTGAACAGAGGCCATTAGCAAGTGGGAAGGGCAGAGGTGGCGCTGGAGAAAGCAAAAGCGATAGAGGGCTAATAGTTCGGAAGCACTGCTGGGGAAAAGACGAGTGAGTATATAAATTGTAAAAGTCCCTGAGAACAGCACAAGGTTTCAAAATATCCGAACGCAGTAGATTTCAGATGCATCCAAAAAATTCTAAAACCTGGTTATTATATAATAAAAACGTGCCGAACCGCCCAGCCGAGCGAAGCCATGCAGCATGCCAGCAAATTTTGTTGGGACCTGGCCACCGCGCCGGCGCGGCACACCAATTGTTTATTATTGGCACCGCCAAATAATTGGCAGCTCCGTGGAATGAAACAATGGAAAACTCACCGTGGGAATGACCCGAGTACGTCTCTCAGTCGTGCTGCCCTGGGGCGTGCACTCTCGTCTGTCTTCGCTTGCTGCCTCGAGGACGGCGAGAAGGTATCCCTTGACAAATCTCGTTATCCACTAGGCGTGGGTGATCGGACACACGGCGGGCTCTCTGCAGTAGGATCGAGTGGGCGATGAGCAACCTCGCCACACAGCTTTGTGCGCGCAGAACGAGGGTCCCGCCGAGCCCTCCACCCCCTCCTTTTATACTCGGCGCCGTAGGGAACAAAGGTCCCCTTGGAGAACACCTTGACGAATGTGATGACAACAACGTCCGGTAAGAGGTGGCAGTATTTCCAAAATCGTCCCATAGAAGCGCATCCGGCCGGATGCGATCCGCATCAAACCAAAAAGGCGGTGTTATATCTTTCCCGAACTGGCTTGGTTCATCGCTGTCCTCAGCATAGCACCCGTCCCGAGCAAGCTATCCACTTCCCTCTCGATATTGTTCTAGCCCACAGTAGCCGTGACTTTGCGACATGACCGGATCGACGCTCAGGGACTTTCCATTGACACCTGGAATGCTCGCAGGAGCATTCCCATTCAGTTCCGAATAACACTACACCTTTCCCGATTCCCGAGCTTTCTAACCATTTCTCGAACCGATATCCCGACTACGCACGACACTCCGTGTTCCCGATTTCAGGCGAGGAAGCGTATGCCGAAACTCGTCCTCACCGCCTTTGCTTTTTCATGTTTCTCGTCCGGGTCGGAGCTATTGTCCTCCCGGTCGTGGATGTCATTTCCGTCCGCCTACTCAGATGCGCTTGTGTCGGATAGCATTACCAAGCCTCCTCATCGTCCAGCATTGTCATATGAGAAGCTTTTTGTAAGACAATGACAGCAGCACTGCATGAACTTGCATAGTGCTTTTGCTCTCTCGTCTGCCAAACCCGTCACTCACCTTAGTGACTCAGTCCGTTTCGGGTCGTCCTCCTTCATCCCACTTCAGTCTTGCTTACCTATTTTGACGTCCCTCGTTGTAAAACCTCGTGACTTCACCCCACATGTGCGGAGAATCAGATCCATGATGTTCATTTCACAGAACTATTTGGCTTCCCTCGCTTCTGCCTCGCATGTCAAGGCTGGTGTGGTTTCCTTTGAATCGATTCGAATCTGATTTTACGTTCAGACATGGACTCAAGGGCGTGGCATGGATGGCGTTTGTGCGTGGTTGATAATCAACACACGATCCACTCCCATTCCCACTCCATCACTTTCAAGACACTCCTCGCACCGCGACTTTGAGCAGGAATGCTCGTCATCTGTTCTTGCAGATGGTAAGATGCATCGTCCTAACAACCAATATGGCGGAAGCGGTCCCTGTCACCCCTCACGACACCTTGCCCTGACTCCTGGGTTGTCTGCTCCACCATCTGACCCAACCCTTTCATTGCTATCCTGTGGCGAGGAAGCGGGGGCCATTGTCCGACTGTTTTTGTTCAATTGACTGATTTCCGGATAAGTCAGTAGCGGGACAATGGTTAAGCAAGGCCTCCATACATGGGAATATGTCCGTCCTTTTAAGGTGATCGATGGTGTTGCTACCCATGATGACGCCGTAAGTCAGTCAACGGTGAGAGAGGCTCAGCATTCGACGTACGGGAAACACACAAAGAATCTGCACATATTTAGCTTCCTGTCGTCTCCAAGCTGAAGTACCATCTACTTCGTGCGACCTCAACCTCACAGGACAAGACGTTCATTTGTCCCCTATATTTGATCATCCGCTTATCCACTCCCCAAAACCCAGCAATCTAGTTAGATGCTTGGGTGATTGAGTGATTGACCAATGAAGGTGGCCGGTCAGCATGCAACGTTCGAGCATGCAACTCCGACTTGACACGGGCAGTGGCTGATCGAGTTTATCAGTCTGTTGGTCGCTATTCGTACGAATGACGCGATTGTTCGGTGTTTCTCACTCATGTTCATATCAGCGCGCACCTGCAAGTGTCTGATGTAGGCAGGTCAAATGTCCTCAGAGATAAGGTGTACATCATGCGAATTGCGATTATATACGAGGATGACGTCCTTCCTTCCTCATTCTCTGCACAGCCCTACCGAATATTTGGATTCCTCGGAGAATTAGAAGGTGATGTTATCGCGGTGTCAGATGAAGAGTCGTTACTGCGTCCACTGCTTCTTCCTACGCGGAAATGATTCTCATCAAGAGATAACTCAAGGATGAAGCACAGATCTCCTGTATGCGACAAGCCACCCAGAGCAGGTTGGATGTGCAAAGGAAACGTGCACGACGGACAAGTTGACAGCGGTGGCGCCATTGAACCAGAGCGCGGACTTTCGGTCATACCAGAACATGTGCAATTTCGCGTTGACAAGACAGACGTCATTCGATCGGTGACAGTTGTACTCCCGCTAACCAAACCAACGGAGAAGCTGCCACCCAGAAGGAATAGGCAGGGCTTAGCTAGGAGACGTTTCAAAAGGTCGCATTAGCTTGCAGTTGATATTGTGGATACGTCAACTATATCACCCGCTTCGGGACCCAGTGCGTACTTGTGGGGATTGCTGGGCGTTAAAAGCTGATGATCAAAATTGTACTATCAGATACTGATACATATCAAGGGCGGCGGTGCGTTCAACCATTGCCCACACGGGGCTTGGACTCTGGAGTCGGATTCACGTTACAGAAATATCATCATGACACTTGACGTGACAACTTGTAAGTTGTCAATCTGAAGGATCGCAAACGTATGTACTGTTCGGTGAGTTCACGTCGGTCGACATGGCGCTCGCTTGGTTCAGTTTTACGGGCTCGCCACATTGGCAAGCTGGTAAACAACGCCAAGGCATATTCTCCTCACATAACCTTTTTCGGGGATCTGTGGGTATGCATTGATGAGGACTCTTATTTGAACCTACTGACCCTGGAAAAGGGTCTAACTTGAAAAAACGTCTATCCTCTGCTCATACTGTCCTCTTTCGATGCTGTAGTATGTGGCTACTGGCTACCACTATCGTAGCCGCATTGATAGCCGAGGCGGCGCGTCGCCCCAGATGCCAAGGTTCGGGTCAGTCGGGGTCACACCGATCACACGTGCCTGAGAGCGGCGCGCGTGCACAGGGCTGGGATTCAGAATCCCTTGTGTGTTAGCTGGATTGTTTCATCCTCACACCCGCTATCCCTACCAAGCCAATATATCATTTCTCCCTGTGACGAAATCAGGACCACGGGCCGAGAAATTCAATTTTTTTTAAATGAAGGGGCGTTGGGCTTTCCTCCGCCGATGACGACCGGAATCCAACACAGGGCGGACTCGTGGGGTCGGATCATGCTTCACCGCACTAACATGCAACCTTTCTTTTCAACGTTCGTGACTCGTAGTTCTTTCATCTTAATCGCATTCGTTTTCGGCGGTATGGTTGATAGCATAATTGACTTGCATCGTGTTGGCACTTGATCGGCACAGCATGGTCAAACACTGACATGGGCGGTCCCCATCGCAGCACTTGTACCGCTGATCGTATCATCATCATGAACGAAGAATGAACGTTTGAACACCAAGCTCTGCAGCCCATTCAGCGGATCTGTCAAACAGTCGAGACGCAAATATCCACCTACAGTTATGAGGGCGCAAGCTCGATGCTCGATGATGGCGGGTGCCGCTTTGGGCGGAGCGATGGGGATAGGTTTCTTGGCCGCCCTTGGTCACCATCAAACAAGTTGAGATGGCGTGCCTGGCACGCGCCATGTCAGGCTTTGGGCGCGTATTTATGGGGTACGGTGTTGGAAAGAAAAACCGAAAGCGTCACGTTGACTTTGCTCCTCCCATTGCCTTGCATTCGTTTGGTTGTCATAGCTGTGTCAGCAGAACGCACCCGCAGTATACCGATGCCCTCACTATAAGTACAGGCTCCTTCGGCCGGGACCTCTTACGGGGATAGTGTAACTGCGGAACAGTGTATAGCACTTCCGTGACCACGGATCACATCCACAGGGTCGAGTTCGTTCCGCCGAACGAGGAGGTTAGGATAAAATGTTTGCGCGCAGATCTCATGTAGAACCATTTTCACATTGGCATGCCCCCATGTAGATAGGAAGATTAGTATTCACCGCTTTCATTCCCTCATCACAGTTGTTGATAGCTGCGGTCAAGTCTATCTTACCGTAAGGCGGAGAAGACACATCTCAGCGAATGAGCGTGGGCCACTGAGAGTGTGCTTCGATTCCGCGGAGGCGGACGTGCACGATGACTGTGATCGAGGTCTAAACTGACTCTGTTATCTTATCATGCTTCGTGTTCTCGACGTCCCCGCGCCGTCCAAGCACCGTTTGCGCTGTCCCTGTGATAGATACAAATGCTCGGATCAGTACGCGCCGGCTCACTTGCTCGTCTTCGCATCATGCATCGCAAACCACGACAGAGCCGAAAAACGTGGCGCAAACTTGTCCTTTCAAAGGGGCATCATTCTTGCACGAACCTAGGCCGGTTACCTCTACATTCAAATTCAGCGAAGTCTTGCCATGCGGGATATGCGCAAGTGATTATGAACATGAATGGACTCTCCAGTCTCCGTCCTGCATGTGGCGCGCTTGCGGCGTCCGAAAAAGCAAAATGGCACGCCTCGAGGTAACAAAGTTTGATGGCAATGGTGCAAACGTGGAAAAGCAGTAGGCACTTTCCCTTGTCAGTCAAGGTCACGAGGGGAGGAAGCAGTGGCAGATACGGTCAAGGAGTGCCGTTATTTTTTTGTCTCATTTTGTGCCATCGTGCCACAACCGCATCACGACAATCCTTTTGAATTGAATTCAACCACGTTCTGGGGTGCTGAGCGCAAGCTGTTCCACTTAAAGAAACGTTTTATGCCTCGTCGTTGCGTTCATTCTTGATGGGGGCGAAGAGGGGGGCTTGCTTGTGCGATGGTAGGACTGTCCGAGCGTATTTTGATCCGACAAGGGGCAGTGAGATCGGAGTACACCTGGATCCTTTGGGTCAATGGAACGGGGGGGGACGCGGGAACAGCCTTGTCATTACCCTGTTCAATTCGGATAAGATCGAACGAGAAGGCCGCGCGGAAATCGTCCGCGTAGGGTCCAATGCGATATGCCACATGTGATATAGCGAGATATAGATGCCAGATGGATTTTGGGAACCATTCATCACGAAACGGCGACTGCAGAACGAAGTATCGTAGCCTTATCGACAAGGTTTGGATTGCGTTATCCCCACTATGAATTAGGCGCCAAGGTAGGGCGGGACTCATCTCAAGACTCGATCGGATGTGATCCGCACAGAGTGAGATATGGAGTGACGGTCTTTGATTTTGACATTTGTCAATGGACAGAATGGAAGGCGTGTGCTTCAACCGCGCGACGAAGGCGTACTACATCGCCTTGTACATAAGGTGATAATCAGAGTACCTTCAGTTGTGGGCAAGGTAAGGCGAGGTCCGTTCCATCTAGCGAGAGGCGGTGGCTCGGCGGGTGATGTGGAGCGCTACGGTTCTGTTCAACAGATTTCCAACTTCTGCAAACAAGTCCAACAAATCCTCATCTCTTTGCCGTCCACACACGGTTTTTCCATTGCAGTGCTTAGGTTGATCACCTATCTCGTTCACCGGCCCACGTGCGTGACGAATCATGAGGGGAAGTGAAGTGCTCGGACGCCGTCAGCATCCCTATTTCCAAGACCTTCTTCGCCGAGTCGCACCAGTTCGTGTTGCATAACAAGAAGTCCAAGCCAGCATGCCAGCATGCAATGTTCGTACATTCCAGTGATAACACGTCGTCTTTCCGCGAAGAATAGCAACAGGGAATCTCTTCAACCGCGATAGTTGAAGAAAAGCCTATCTCCGATCACATGTTCTCATCTCGTTTTTACGCCGTGGTGAACGACTATTCTCGGTGGGTCTAGATGTACGAGGCGGGTTTCGAACCATGCTTGTCGTGCTTGCCTTCTCGTTTCCTGCATTGATTCAATCATGGAGACGTACTGGAATAGACAGCCTCCTTGCTGCCATCCCCCTTTCCGCAGCACAGGTTACCAGATTCCTGAATCAGCATCCTTCGTTCGATGTGGCGTGGAAATGAAAGGGTTGCTTCTGCTCCTGTTGAGTGCAGCTACTGAGCAATTCGGGTGAGTCGCTTTCTGTGTTGTCTTGTGGGGTACCATGATCGGTGTGGTGGCGATACGATCGCAGTGTGTGCAGATATTGGATAGCACTGAGCTATCTGAAGCGGCTGCTCCGAGGCTGTCAACTCCCTGTCTGCTTTCCCCTTGGGTAAAACTGTCCCTGTGAGAACCCTTCTTTGCTCACACTCTCGTTTCCCTCTCGTAGGCTGTGTACCATGCCTACTGTGGTGCGGGAGGACTAAGGGTCTGGCCTAGGTTGGTAAGCATGCTTCCTGCACACCAAATCAAGAACCTTGAATAACGATGAATGCAGTGCCTCAGGTCGAGAATGCATTTCCTGAGGCATGACTCCACCCTTGGAGCGAACTCACGCACGGGAAGGACACTCAGAATAGTCTCCATGGTGAAGCAGCATTCACTCCCCGGACGGAACATCTTCAAAGGAAGGGAGCTGAGTGATCGAGAGATCATTAAGGGCCCAGCGTGAGGTTGTTGTTGTTGTTGTTTCCGCCATTGCGCCCTAGGGTTAGATCTACTTTTCGTCTCACTGCAAGACGGTTGTGCTAACATGTTTTCGGAACAGAAAGGATACATTCTGGAAGGTCTGCATTCGATCATGTTCAACACCGCAGCATGCCCTGACTCGTCCCACATTTGCAGTCTTTTCGTCGGCGTTTCGGAAACGCATTCGAGTATGAGTTCAACGAGGACTTGTAACTTGGTCCCTTTCAGGGATGTGATCTGAGGGAATGCATCTCCGGCAGCCTTGCGTTATGGGCAGTGTTCATCCATCATGTGCTTATATGGATCAGCTTTCAGACAGTGGATTTGGTGGGTTGTGGTCTGCTCTATTAGTATGACGTAGGTCTAACTTTGATTTAGCACTGATTTGGCTGGGAACGTCGCTCTGCGTGATGCACGCGGTTGAACGTACCACCTGTGTCAGCCTTACTTCTGAATACTCTAGGAACAATGACGACGATTGAGTGCAGCATCAGCAACAGGTCGAGGCACGGGACGTTGAAGATATGCACTGCATTCGTTCGCTCTTCACTTGATTCCTGAACATTGTTGGTTTTGACTCGTAGGTGATGGGTTCTTTTGGTAGCGATAGTTGCATTAATCTCCGTGTTAGAAGCCGTACCTCTGTAAGAGTACATTCCATCGAATGTCCATTGGCTGACATCATCGTCATATGGAAACGTCTCAATTCAGGAAGCGCAGCAAGTTCGAGTGTGCGCATACCTTTGCCCACCGCCTCCGCTGTGCGAGGTATTGTCAATTCAACTCCCGAGTCACTATATGTCCGAGCCATCGCTTGTGATGACCCACATGTAAACTGGTTTACTCTGTCCAAAACGCCGCACGGCGCAATGCGTCCGAGGTAAACTTGCTGAGTAATTTGGTTGAAAAGCTTCCCCAGGCTAGCGCCGAGGAGCTGGCACTTCAGTTCAAGTGGGGTGGGAGAACATAGGGTTGATTAGTCACATATCAAGTGATCAGTTAAATGGGTGCGTTTTATTCATGGGGTGGCTGCATTAATGCGTGCTGACACAGGTTGCGCCGCGCTAGCCACATGACGTTCGGGCTCATCGCTCCGGCGGAAAGGAAAAATTTGTCAACCTGCGCGACGGACGCAATCATGAACGGTGGGCGGGTGGGGCTTTGAAATCATGCTTTCCTCCTATGTATGCGTTGACACGCATTCTCCGACTGACCTACCTTTAATATTTAGCAGAGGTGATGGCGATGTCGTCCAAATCTTGAAATTACGACCATGCCGACTCCATGGACGTGAGGTAGGCACGCGCAGCATGTACGCAGTGGTTTCGCCCAGCCGTTTTGTTCCTAGCCCTCGATCGAGCGCACATTTGTTTCCGTTTGTCAAAAGTCCGTTTGGAGAGCGCCGGATCTCAATTGCAGGACGGGATAATTTCCCTTGTAGGGGTTAATCACGGACGGTGCGGTCCGGTTCCGTGCTGAACCTGTTCGCTGCGGATGTGGTGACATGTATAAGTGGGTGGATGGGATGAACTGCTCAGCACGGGGAGGAAGTATGTTTTGCGTGCTGCAGTGTAATCAGACAGATGGATCGATAGCGGCTTGTATATGCCGTTTTTTGCAGTGTTGGTGTGGCGCCAAGCTCCGTCGAGTAAAAATGCTTCACCCGTTCGGTGGCAAGTGTGTAGTACTTGCTGCTGATAGTGTTCAAACGTTCAAACGTTCATCTCCGACACATGTATATACTCGTCGCGAATGTATCACGTAGTATGATGGTATGACAGGCACGGGTATACACGGTCCGAGTGGGGACCGGAGAATCATGAGCGAGCCCTTTTCCTCTGATTTTCATCATCGACATCGACATCGACATCGACATCCGATTCTGCATCAATGCTCTCCTCCCTTGATCTCTTGCAACTTCCACTTCTGCTGCTTGCAGGGGTGGTTTGCAAACTTTCGATAATTTCCTCGTCGCTTTCAGATCTACGGAGTGTGGTTAGTTCCAAGTTTCATCGCCTCGACAGCTGGCCCAGCGCACGTACGCAAATGCTGAAAACGGCTCTGGCTTGAAACCATGCCGTTTATTCAACTCGTTGGCTTCTTTCCACCTCTTTTCGTTCTCTGCCTTGCGTTCCGCCCGTAGCCATTCCATCCGAAGCTTGCGGGCTTCCTTCTTCATCTTTCCCGTTCCGTCCCAGAGTTCTCGCTTTTTCTTCATCTTGGCCAACAAGAACGTCTCGAGATATTCGCGTGTGACAGTCAACTCGCGTACGTCTGGGGTCGCTTTCTCGAGGAGGGTCTCTGTGCGTTGGAGAATGCATCGACTTTCGGCGATGCGCGTCTTCATGGATGGGATGGTATTCACGAGGGTGGTGAATTGGCGGAGGGTATCGACGACCATGTGGCGGTTTGGGGCGGTTTGGGGGTAGTCATACTCGTCGAATTCTTCTTCTTCGTTTGCTTGCCAATCAGGATTCGGAGCTTCGGGAGGCGGAGCAGGGCTGCGGGTATTTTCGTCCTCGTTATGGGCTTCGTAAAATGGATGTTCAAGTGGTGGAAGGGGGGATAATTCTCCGGGGGAGGGAACAGGCTCGGGTTTGGGGTGGTCTGGTAGTGCCTCAGACTCGGAGACCTCAGGGTGAGGCGCCGAAGCACTTTCGGGGTTCGTGTTGGACGGACCGGCCACTGGTTCATCTAACGGGCGTTGGGAGAGGGGTGAGCGCTTACCTTGAGGGCAACAACCAATCGTTTACTTACCTTCGGGATACACAAGCTGTTCCAGAGCTTCTT
>JBBPQP010000792.1:0-17374 GCA_038092555.1 Boletus subgraveolens
CCCCGTCCGGACCACAGACTCACGGGCTGATCGCTGCACGCTGCCTCTTCCCGTGTCGATCCATGCACCCATCCTCGGCATCTGCTCCTCGTCGCTCCCAAACCGTTTGACCTGCACCCAGAAGCCACCGGCAGTTTGCGGTCGTCACCAATGCCGCTGTGCCTTAGGGATGCGTTCCTCTGTTGATCCCCGATCAGCCAAACATTCTTTTTCGGGTTTGGCTCCGCTTTTCCTCTTTTGATTCCATTTATTTCAAACTCAGATATCTCCGCGACCCTCCATACCCCCTTCGCCGCTTTCGTTATCCTCCCTTCTTCGCTGAGTAGTACACGAGGTCTGAATACATCCTGCTGTATCGTGATCGAGGGCCCACTGAGTCTCTCATTGTCCCGGAGTGAGCGTTCCAATAGCTTATCAGCCCTCGGATACCACGGCAAGCACCACATCCAATTCCCGATCTGCTTCCCCTTCCCAGACATGGTCATCTGAGCGACTTGGGCCCGCTTCAGGGACTCCGTCACGCTCCGCTCTTCCTGAGATCTCGCCCCATTTCCGACATCGTCAATAAGTATGGCATTCTTTGGCGATCTCGCCCCAAGGGTCGTTCAATGTGTAGGTACAGATTTTCCTTCGATGTGTCGACCATCCATCCGAGAGGTACATACACGCCTCTCACCCTTCCGTCCTTGATGAATTACGGTGGCTTGCCTTTTTAGTTACAGGCTGATCACACCGGCTATCACTCGTCCCCTCTGTGTTCTATCCTGCTACACGATCGATATGCAGTTCAGCAACGTCAGACTCTTTTCGTGCACAACGTTGTCCACGTCGCCTCGTCGTTGGAACTCCTTTGTGCTGTATCCTAGATACATACATCGCGGCCGGACCTTACACACCGCTGTGAGATCCGTGCGGCATTCCTCCAAACCGGCAGATCATCGTCATATCACCCGCCCTGTCTGCAGTGCTGTGAATCAATCACGCGTCCCCTTCGCCGCCCTGTCCCTCTGTCAAAAAAATAATAATCTAAACACAACACTCGAAAACACGTTTTCAGCGTGCTCGTAGACCGAGTCGCACAAGTCCGTTGCTAGCATGGCCTTGTTGTCCCCAAAAGTAACCCCTGCTTGGGCATCACAACCTTTGGCTTTTGCCGCCGTCTTAGCTGCTTCGTATCTCCACTCTTTGAAAAACACACACACACAAAACCCGTTTGGCCCCACTCAATTCAATCGGCATCTGCCGACTGAGGTGAACCCCCAATCCCACGTACCCGGCTGTGCATGTCGCACCCAAAGATTGATCGCACGATTGGGCCCTTGCGCTGATTGGTCCCATCGGGATTGAATATCCGCATATAATATTAATGTGTTCGTTGTTGCCGTCCAGTAATCTATCATATCCCATTCCGATATTCAGCCCTCGTTAAGCGGAACCTACGTCTAATTTGCATCGAGGGAAGGGAGACAAGGGGGAGAGGGGGGGCATTTGAGCGGGGTCGATCTGAGACTCAGACGCTGGTCCGATTCGCTTAAGTATAATTATCTGTCACACTCCAAACCCATTCGGTAACTTTGATCACTGCGCGAAAAAAAAAAAGAAAAAAAAGGGATCGTGATTTGGAGCACAACACATATACACACACGGACGGACATCTGATCAGAGATGCGGCTCTAATCGGGGAGGACACGAAGGAGCCGAGTACACGTGCCGAGACCGTACCCCCTTCTACTCACTTATCTGTTCCCTTCCCCCTCCCTTTCACCATCTCCCTTTTCTGTTTTCCTTGGTTGGAACGCTGCGGCTGGTTATCGGTATCAGTGGCGGACAACTCCACGCATTTCGGTCCACAATTACAAGGTGAAGCCTTTTCAAATTCGACTCAACCTTGAGCGGGTTCCTTTTTTTTTTTTCCATTCTCTATACAGCTCATCTACGGCGTGACACATCCGCGCGCGCGCGCCACTACTACTGTATCAAGTCGCAGATAGCCCCAATTGGAGCCTTCACCGTCCTAGTCCTATCCATTCACGTCCGTACACATGTACACGCACACACACATATATACATGTATACACACGCCATGCATACATTTTTGATCCTATGATGGCGAGTCGAACGGACCCAAACACCCATCTATGGTTATCTCAAATCTTTGAATCTTGACTTGGCTCTAAAAGTTTCCCTCCGGTTCTCGCGCAAAACAGAAACACTTTCCCTTCCCCTTTTTTTTTTCTTTTTCTTTTTTCGAACCGGTACCCTTCCGACTCCAAGATTCCGTGTGGTTCGTTGGACTCTCGACTCTTTGTATTGGTTTTTACGGATCGTAACGCCCGGTCTTTTTCCGCGAACCTGAACGTGTCCATCGATCCATTTTTTTCTCCTTCTCATTTCTAATTTTAATTATTTTATTTTGACAAGGAGAAAACCGAGATGCGGCGTATCTCACAAATATGACTATACATGGTTAGACTAGTACAGGCCTCGTGGAAAACTCAAGGCTCTCATTTCATCGATTGTATGATTGTATATATATATATATATAACAAAAAAAGGGCCCAATACTTATCTAGCCGAGATAACAATAACAATAACAGTAATAATAATAAAAAGTGAGCGGACTTGGGTTCTTACAAACGCTCATACGTTCATCGTGATTTACTCGTAGGCAAAAGAAGAAGAAATGAAGGAGAGAAAGGAATGGAAAAAAAGAGAGGGGAATGGAAGATAAGGGACACCGGAAGTAATACCACGAAAACGACATATCAAATAAGACAGAAAAAAACAAAACAAAAAAAGGACACCGGAAACGAATGGTTCCCCACGACCACCGACAAAGACCGCCACATTGTTTCGTTTTGACTCCTCGACAAAAGTCAATCACCGAGGGCGCACCGCGAACCGCCAGTGACAACAAACAAACAAACAAACAAACAATGGAAAAAAAAAGAGTGGTGGGAACGGACAGGGAAACAAAGATCAGTGGCAGTTAACTTACTTACGAATCTCGACGTGGGTTAACATAATCGAAAACGTTAACATGAAACGGCCATCAGATGCGCAAAAAGAATTGGAACGTACCTTGCCCCTTCGTTATGTATGTAAGAATGAACTCATTAAGGCAACTCTCGTAGGTCGTTCTTAATTATCTTTGCCTACCTGCCCCCCCTCCCTCCCTCCAAAGAGGGTATAGTAGCAAATATAATGTTCATGTTTGAAGCTAGCGTCCGAGGTGTGCAGAAAGAGGAAACAAAACAAAAAGAGGGGTTTCCCCGGGAATGAAGGAGTCCCCGACAGCTCAGATCAAACATTGCCCGAAAAATCCAACTTTTGAGCGCTCTCGAATTTCAGCGAGTTATCGGGGCAAGAGTGAAAACGGCATCGTTCAAATCGGCTCTGAAATCATTCTCGAATCTCACCCCACGGTCTCTCTGTGTGTGTATGTATCTCCCAAACGGAGCGACGGAGAAGTTATTTCCCCCAGACAAGTACGCTCAACCTCCAACCTCAACAAGCGATGATAATGTCAACAAACTCAAAAAAAAAAAAAAGAGGGCGACGCAACAATGAGCCGGCGGTCTGCTAGTGCGGGGCGGGGTTGTGTCACGATGTGTCCTTGATCTCGTTAGGTGCGGAAAAAGGGGGAGGAAACGTGAGCGGAGCGACCGAAGCGTCCCGCGAATGCCATAACCCCCCATCGTAACCTGTATGTCCACCACGAATGCAAAAGCGTGTCCAAGTCCTGTGCCTGTATAACCGCATCAGTCACACCAGTCCTCCAGAAACGGTCGCTCAACGTCAGTAGTCATTGTGGCGTCCTTCGCAAACCCTTGTGTGAGGTGATATCATGTATTGACGGAACCAGACGATGGGAAGAAATGCGCCGCCACACGGGCAGGGTAGCATGCGCGCGAGTAAAAAATCTATGGGAGAAAAAAAGCTAGCTTCCATCAGTTGAGGTGGGTTCACCAGCTGGTCGGAGTTGTACAATGTTAATATGTAGCAGGCAGTCCGAGCAATCTATCGGTGGGAGTTGATGCAACGGTGACTTGGCGTTCAAGACCAATGATACGACGTCACTGGGTCGGGTTCCTGGATGTCGGGCGCTGAAGGTTGCACAGCCAGTGCACTATGTCGGGAATTGCCAGAGAAAACCGCCCTTTCGTGCGATCTGTGGACATTGTCGGGCATGACCGTCTACGAGGAGGTATGTGTGCCTGTTGCACAAGTCTTATTAGGTGGACCAAAGAACAAAAAAAGAAAAAAAAAGAAGAAAAAGATATTATAGATCTCCCCGGGAGAAACGTACGACGCATACATCAAATAACTACACTTCATCGTCCGATAGCACAAGGCGCCCTTTCCTTGTAGGTCGAACAACCGCAGACGTCGCCGACGCTTGCCCCCGTTGCGCCTCTGCCTGCTGCTCAGAATCGCTCGAAATGTTAATCGAGTCGTCTACTGCTGCAAGCTTGGGCTTCTGGACCAAGCGCGGTTTTGGCCGCGTTATGGCTTTCGACGGGGGGGACGGCGACCGACTGCTGCGCAGCAGCCTGAAGAGCTCATCGTCGCTGTTGGAATCGTCCGAGAGCACTTCCGCAGCGACAGGCGCCGGATCGTCCTCTGCGCTCGATACGACAGCATCTTTCCCCTTCTTTCGTCGCCTCTTCGTCTTCGTCCCACTCGACCGCATCGTCGCAATCTTGCCGCTCTCAGCGGCAGCGCGCGCCGTCTTCTCCCGCAGCGCCCTTTCCCTTTCAAGGAAAGCCTCCATGTCACCGTACTCCTCATCGCTGTCCTCGATAAATTGAGCGGACTTGTACTTTTGCTCTTCCTTCTTCTTCTTCTCCTTCTTGCGACGTCGGGGTTCGTCATCAGGAAGTTCGACGTCGGAGCCGAGCGATGGCGATGGCGATCGCCGCCTGCGGCGTCTACGTGTTTTCTTACTGAGCATCTCGCTCGCCTTCTTTCCCTCCAAGTCGATTGGATTCTTGAGGAATTGATCGACAACGTGCAATCGCTCCCGTAGAATAGACGGCACGATCGAGGCGGGCACGACCCATTGAAGTTCTTCGGCATCTACAAACACTCAGCTGAAAAAAATCTACAATCCCGTCAGGGACACGTAACATACCTTCCGCCAGGATCGCAAACTCCAGCAGACGGAACACAAGCTTGAGCCCCGCGTTCTTGGTAGCAGCATCGGCATGCTCATCGTTAATGTAAGGAATTTCTGCACGGTTCTGCTCAGTGTCCTCCATGCATACTAGTGATAGCCACACGCACCATAGTCGGTGAACTTGGAAATGGCATCCTTGGAAGGACCAGCATTCGTTTGCGGAGCGTCCTCCGTTTCGTCGGCATCGTCATCCCGATTGTTCCGATCCGTCTCATCGACAATCTGCTGGCGCTGGCGGATGACTAATACGAGGATCTGGACCCATGACAAATGGTCCCTCAGCCTTGTGTCGACAGCGTGGCGAGGCGTGTTTACTTACGTCTTTCACCCACTCCACCAATTCAGACTTGGCTTCCTCAACGAGCACAGCAACGGCAATACCGATCTGTTCGCTCCATGTATATCCCTTCTTAACCCGGATTTCCCCTGAGGAATCACCGTTGTCTTCGGCCGTCTCTCGTTTGCGATTGACTTTCTCCTCAGGTTCCCAACTAGAGTACTGTTTCCAGTGTCCGCGGTTCATGGGATACCACGCCTATATTGCAAGGAACCGGGGACTCGATAAGCATTGCGAACGGCGGGCAATAGATAAGCTAAGATGAATGCCTCACCTCAATCATGAGGAATGGCTCTTCCTTCACGGCTTTGAAGAACTTCCGTAATATGAACGTTATCAGTTGTATTAGATCCTTGTATGGCTGGTCCTTCGGAAGCGACCGTTGATCATCGAGGATCGATTTCAAGAGATGCAGAGTCGAGACCTGTTGACGTACATATAAACGCACATATTAGTAGGTGAAACAGCTACTCACATTGAAATACAACCCTTCCGCCTTCGCTTTTACGACTTGTCTGTGAATCAGGTCCACAGCCATCTTCATTAACTCCGGAGAGTCGAACTCCTTGTAGCGTGAGAGGTAGACAAGCAATGTCCGTGTAATCTCGGAGTGAGCGAATTTCTGCCGCCGGGCGCAGTTGTGATTATCTTTGTTAGTCCAGAGCCGTGCGGCGCGTGCGTGCTCAGCCACGTACCATCTGGAAGGCTTCAAAAGTGAACATTGTCTCATGCATCATATCTTCCTCCTCTTCGGCGTCACCCTCATCTTCAACGTCAGGCACGCCATCTTCTTCTGAAATACCAATCCCTTCATAACCGAGCCATGTTGATGCCATGCTCTGTCAGACGGAGAAGTAGGACCTAAACTTGCCTTTGGTTTTCTTTTTTCTAGTCGCCTTCTTTCTCACGTACGTTGCACTGTTCTCCTTCCCCCAACGCTCCAACATGCGTAGAAGCGCATAAGCCAAATACACACTCGCGTTAAGAAAAGTCAGTGATTGCGTGCCTTCCTTGTAGGATCGCAAGCTTTCCAAAGAAATGTCAAGAACGTCGCCGTTATAGATCAGTTGCTGCTGAAGCAATCGCGCGGCGTCGTTGAGATCGGGATCGGAGATTACCGATGAAGACATGTTGTCGATCAAGAGAAGTAGTTGCGTTAGGCATTCTATACCCGCTTGCAATTCGTTCCACATCTTGGGCTAGAAAAAATTAAACAGCAAATACGCCACCGATTAGTTTCGAAAGAACACGGAAAATTAAAAACGATATGCAACCAACTTTTTCTTCCATTGCCTCCCTCATTCGTTTCAGGACCCAAACGATCCAGCTTCTATCAGTGACCTCCGCGACAAGCCCGAGATTCCACCTCCTCCGGTGGTCATCGACGATGCTCTCCTTGGATCGTAGGTTGAGGAAGAACTCGAGTAACCATTTGGTGGTGTACAACAGACGAAGATGGTCCTTCTCCGTGATCTTTGGTCGCTCCGACTTGATGTCCTTCAACAATGAGGAAAGAAACGCTACGGGAAAGCGGAACAGTGTGAGAACCATGCCGAGATAGAAGCCACCAAACACACGATTAAAACAAGACTCCACAAACTCCCGCGCGAATCCCTGCAAGACTAGTCTTGCCTCCAAGGAAAGACTGTCCTCTCTTGTCAACTCGTCAACTTTGTTGGGTTTCCGGGCCCTTTGGTGCTTTTTAATGTCCAGCACACTTCCTGATTCTTGAGTAATCGCCGCTTGACGATGAAGGACCAGCGGCCTCGAGGACGACCCCCTTTCGGGTGCACCGGCTGTGGCCGAAGACTCAGCATTATCGCCATTGCGGTCAACTGGGGCCTTCTTGTTGGTATTGAGCCGAACCGCGATGGTTGTACCAAATCGCGAATGCCGAGATGATGCATTGCGGGCAATGTCCCGTTTCTTCTTGTCCTCGGCGGCCAAGAGGCGGTGCAGATTCTGGGCAGGTTGCTGCGTGAACTTCATTCAATACTTTGTTCTATACGCGAATAATGTGACGAATCACCTTGGTTTGGTCAATAGTCAACGCCGTTGGCTTGATACCCCGAAATAAGAGATAAAAGATTTCCAGAACGAGCGTGTTTGACGCATTGAACAACGGATCTTGATCGTTGTTGGCGGCAATAGTGAGCATCAGGTCGAGGGTGTGTGTTTCAGACAATGCCTTGACGAGCTTCGTCTGAAGGGAAGAATACTCCGCCTGATCGGCACTTGTATGCATGTTCGGAGGAGGGTCTTTGATGAAAATAAGATTACGGATAAGGTGAAGCACGACATTGACAACTTGGCCGTCACGTTCTTGGCGTTCTTTCACTGGTTTCGCTAGAGGAGGCAACATGATACAAAACAGGGCCTGCATGACACCGGGTCTGAGCAGCGCCGCCTTGTAGTTCAAGTGACTCAACGTGAGCTGCGTGTAGTCCGTGCCCCTGTCCAAATCCTCGTCTAGCTCTCGAAGCTCCTCGGCCATATCGATGGGCCAGGTCATTGCGGTGATAAGGTCTGCACACGCGATGGCGCGCTTGTCCTCGACGTGTCCTTTGCCCGCGGTCGCGAGGAGGATGGGAACCAGGTCATTTGGAAGAACCCTTGTCTCCCAGAAAATCCGCGCAACGGTACGTTCGTCGTCTGTGTCGTCCTTGCGCCACAACTTTTTGAGATCCCGCAAACACCCATTTACCTCGTCTCCCATGCGGTACACGCCGCCCTCGTAGCCACCAAGCGCGTCCACGACGCGCCGCACGACGGGCTCGAGAATTTCGCGACGAGACACATGTTCTTGGTTGTCGGACTGGTCCGAGTGTATCGATATCACGTCGTCGTCGTCCATGGCATAGGCAGTCCTTGACAAGCGTGACGGGTTGACACGACCCGTCACATCACGTGAGACAGTGACGGTGTGACAGGGAATCAGGATTTTTGTACTAAACTTCTTTTCAGGGTCGTACTCAATCCTCCTGTTCAGGTTCGGCTCCCAGCACAACTGTCCGAGTCCACGATTAAATCATTTCCGTGCTGAACACGTACGGACCATGTCAGATGGCCGCCGTGACCATGATTGACCCAGCGAGAGACAGTTACACTACAAATCTTGATGTGACGAAGACCGGTCGGTCAGCTGCAATATGCATCGGTGGCCGGCTATGATTTTCCGTGCTTCTTGCCAGCTTTCGTGGCCTCCTTTTCCTTCTTCAGGCGTTCCTTCTCCACATCAGCCTTGGCGTTCTCGTGCGCCTTATCGTTGAGACCGAGTCGGTTGCGAGTAATCTATCATGGGGTGTCATGCCACCAAGTCAGAGTGAGGTATCCAAGTACCCACCTCGATAGCGTAGAACTGTATCCGCGTCACTGGGTGACAGTCGTAGAGTAAGCATGAACGCCAATCAATAACGGTTGGAACCGACCGAAAATGGTGTTTGTCTCGGAATACTCGTTGGTTGCGTCCGTACGTATAAGAGAACCAAAGTTGAAATCCTTTACTTTAGTTTCATACCTATCACAGAATCGTCCAAAGGAACAGATGCAAAGATATGTGTCACCGCCCGGGTAAGATAGCAGATAAGGTGAACTCACTGATTGATGAAATCCCTCCACTTCTTCTTACCCTCTTCACTTTTGAGCCAGTCTTCGTCGAGTTTCAAGAGTTTCTCATGCCCTTCTGCATTAAATTCGGGAAACGTGGCGATGGTGTGCTCAAAGATTTCATCGTCCAACCTAGCTCGATAGATTTGTTATTCAAGGGGACGTAAATTGAAACCAGTCACCAACTTTGTCAGCCTGAGCTCACGCGGTGGAATCTTTTCAAGCAGATTCCAGTACGTCTAGATGGGATCGGCCGTCGGAACTAGACACGCAGGGTACATGACCCCAAAAACAGCGCGCAAACTTACTTGCGCATGTTCAACAGCCTTGACCGCGAATCTAGACTCGGGCACAGATTCATCAGCGCGACAAAATCAACCCACCGCGGAGTGCGAGCACGCACTGTTTTTCGATCTTCATCCTCATGAGCAACGTGGTTTCAATGTGCTAGTGCAAACATTCGGAAAGCACACCTCGATGAGATTCTGGGCATTGTTCGGATCAAAGTGTTGTGTCGACATCGTGCCGGTTTACGTCTGGAGGGTTGGACTTGACTGTAGGGCTGGTGCGATAGAAAACAAGACAACCCTGGTCGTCGTGCGCAGCGTGCAGCGGACGGTGTGAGTGCTCAAACAAAGTAGGCTCGTGAAATAGCACATCCCCTGGTTTGGGGTTAGGGTTAGGATCACTGGTGTGCTTGTGTCTCTTCCTCCGCTCAAACGACCATCTGCTCCTCAAGAAATCCAACATCAAATCCTATCAGCTATCATTTCAACTTCCCCTTATTGTCCACACCCACCCCAAAACGTTTCAACTTCTCAAAATACTTTTGTACACGACTTGCAACCTGTCTTGGGGTCCTCCGCCCTCCCATCGCCTGCGAGATTTTCGCCCACCTGCCACGATCATGAGTCAACCGATAAAACACGGCTGACCGAGACACGTACCGGTTCCTTTCTCCATCTGGAATCTCTTCCAAAAGTCGTTCGAGAAGATGTTGCTCAGAAACGGACCATGCTTGCTTGTAGGTGTCAGATCTGCTTTTATCCATATCTGCGTTCACCTCCGACATGGACAGCGGTTCCGTCTTCGGTTTGCGAACGGCGTCGTTGATCTCCGCGATGTCGCGACAGCGTTTACCGAGGCTTTGTGATGGCATCGGGGAAAGTGAGGTAGGCGACGGCTCGTTCTCCGTCAGCGCTGTCAGAGCCTGAGACTGGAGTTTCAGAGATGGTTTACGTGTGCGAGATGGCCGATCGGCATTGTCTTGCCAGGGAGCGATAGGCTGATGAGTTCTTGGCATATTTGGAGGCTTCGCATACTGCGCCACGTCTTCGAGAGTCACTACCCCCGCGCTATCAACATCCATAGGGCTGTTGATTTGGTCCAGGGGGTCGTCCAGTGGCGTAGACAGGCAAGATTGTGGCGTCTCCATGCTCACGTCCACTTCTGCGCTCTCATCCTCAATGTCATGTCGAACGAATACACCATCAGATCCTTCCTCTCCAAGCTTGCATCCGACAACCAGGTCTGCTTTAATCTTGCGCTTCTTCAATTCTCGAATCTTTGCGCGTGCGCGTTCGCGTTTGCGAGTGGCAGTCATGGACTCCTGAATAACCGGCGGCTGCTGGTGTTCTTCGTTCTCATCTTCAGAGAGAGATGGTGGTAATGTAAGAGTGGGGATATGATTATGGTCGTTCGACGACAATGGGTTAACGTGAGAATTAGAAGTGACCGTAGGATTGGAAAGCGCGACCATATCGGTGGGGGCGGATAAACTCTCGAATACGGGATCGATAATAATTTTACGTGCATCCTTGACGAATTTCTGGAGCAAAGAGAGCGGGGACGACTGGGTATGGGCAGGGACAGTTCGCTGAGTGTGATCAATTCGAGTTCGAATGGCGAGGGTACGCAGGGGGGTTGCATCTATAGTCGGGAAGGCACGATGAGTACAACGGGCGATCACGGATTTTGGTGGCAAGCACAGACCACTTGACGAAAACGCTTCCCAGTCAATCTTGGCTGGGAAGGACTGAGCAGGATGATAATCTTGCAACTTTGATATCTTTTCTTCATTTCTCAGCAGTTGGAAAGCGGAAGCATCATTCTCCTGCGCGCGTGTCCGATGAGGAGTGGCACAGGAAGTGAAGAAAGCGACATACCTGGAAATTGCTGCGATTCGCGAACTGCTCCGGAGACGCGAGAGCCTCTTCTCTGAGCTTTTTTAGCCTTTCGATATCAGCTTGAGTTCGTGCGAGCAGGGTTCTCTGATGTTGTAGGTAGACAGAGAGCGCCTCGAGCCTGGCATTTGGCACGAATGAGCCCCGAGACGTGAACTGTGGACGAGCACGTACGTCTCTGCGCGTCTTGAATCCATGAATGGCCGCTGCTCGTCGTCGTGGTCATGGAATGAAGGTCCGTCGTCAACAACAAAGTGTCGCCGCCTACGCCGACCACGCCGCTGCCCGCGCGCCCAAAATTTCTCCTAAGGCGGGCGAGATCACTGTAATTCTGCTTTAGGAAGGTTATTCGCACGCCCATCGTGAACTCGGACGGCTATCTCACCCCCCCGCGAACGTCGCGCTCGTCGTCGCCCACAGCGAGCAAGCACCAATCTCATCCCCGCTCGCCGTGCAGCACGATGTCCTCGCAGTCCCTCAACACGTCCTCAACGACCTCACTCTCCCCGAGCATCGCCAATCTGAACGCCCTCTCCTCCCCCAAGCCTTCGCCAACATCCATCCAACATGCCCAGCAGCGACGTATGACCGCCTCATCGCAGCCACCTCCAACATCGCTGGGCTTGGTGCGGACATTTTTACACGCGCAGTGAATCAATCCAGCTGACCGACACCGAATAGCCAGAGCCCGTCTACGGACACCCGCCACCCTCCCCCCGCAGGCCACACTCACCCCTTCGTAACGACTTTGCGCCGAGAAGAAACTCACAAGACAGCCATTCTGGCGACGACAATGACGACGACGACGATAACGACGATGCTGAACGCACATGGGTGCGGAGCCAGTCCCCCACCGCATCAGTGACCCAGTTCGCAGCCAACCTCGCGCATCGGGTCGGCTCGCTCATCAGCCCTGCGCCAGGCGGTCGCGCCCTCCCATCCGATGCCGAGTTGGAGGCAGAAGCACAACGAGAACGCGACCGAAGCAGGCGCGAAGCTGAACGGATACTCACCAGAGAAGCAGAAGAACGGCGCGGGATGGAGGAACGTGTCTTGGCCATGATGAATTCTGGGTCTCCCAGCTCATTGCCTCCCCCACGCGGTAGATCCCAGACCCTGCCCAACCCGCCCTCGCCTGCCTCGTCCGCCAAGGATGGCACCCCGGGCTGGTGGCAAGCCG
Organism: Boletus subgraveolens; assembly: GCA_038092555.1. Taxonomy (NCBI): domain Eukaryota; kingdom Fungi; phylum Basidiomycota; class Agaricomycetes; order Boletales; family Boletaceae; genus Boletus; species Boletus subgraveolens. Next base: position 12,486 of record JBBPQP010000792.1, read on the forward strand.
CAAAGTCGAGGCTCACCCCCACCAAGGACAAGGAGCCCCTCACGCCCGCACAGCAGGTGATCCAGGAAGCTAGATCACGTTCAAAGGAAAATGAAAGGAAAAACTCCAAAGGAAATGACAAGGATTGGCCTGCATCTCCTTCGAACAAGTACACAGACCCTGCGTATCTCAATCTCAAGATCCCCCCCTCCGGCTCTACTCCCCGAGCGTCTTCCTCTCCCACATCACCTACACCCAACAAGACACCGGTTAGGTTGTCACCTGCTCCGGCACCACAACCCATTAACCTCTCCCCGATCTCGCTCCAGCGAGGAACATCGCCGGGTGGGTCCCCTGCACGTGAACAGCCCCCCATGTATGCGTCATTTACCCCCTCGGGAACTCTGGATGTCCCAGGCACGCTGTTGGTTGTAGCCAAACGCTTTGAAAAGCTCGAACGCTGGACTGTATCCCATGTGCGTGCCCTCGAGGAGCGCATGGGAGACGTCGAGCGCTGGCTCGTCGACAAGGAAAACGAGCGTACCAAAGAAAAGGAAGAAGAAAAGGTGAATGAACAAGTGCAAGTCACACACCCGACGGAAACAAGCCTTGGTGCGATCAGAGACGACATCACCGAACTCCAGGGGCGCATCACCGAGCTCGGACGAGAAATGGCACGTTTCGCGACGTCTCCTGCCGTCCTATCCACCAACACCGCGGTTCACGACTCTCCCGAGCTGCGTTCAGCCCCTCCAACCGAGTCAATGATGGTGAGCGCACACGAGACTTCGTTCAGCTCAATATCTTCCACTAGCCCACCGGGCAGTGGAATAAGCACACCGGCCATGGGCGCTCTCTCAACACCTCGCCGCGCACCCTCACTTACAGCCCGCGAGTCCACAAGTCCCCCTCTTGCCCGCATTGGGTCATCAAAGGCCTCGTCCAGAGCAAGAACACGCCTTCCATACCCCACAGGAGATTATGCCAGCCCCAGTGACGTCATCTCCCCAACGCACACACCCGCAAGTTCTCCTCCTGCAGCTTCACGACCCACATCTATGGTTATTTCCGGCCTCCCGCCAATGTCCTCTCCCCTCGACTTCTCCGCATCCGCGTCACCGCCCACGCGCATGATGTCCCCCACTCCGAGCGGCCTTCCACCTCCAAGCATCGAAAGCGCTAGACGGGGCAGCGTCAGTCCAACGCCGCTATCCGGCGGGCGAAAGCGCTACACGGTCGCACTAGGCGGCCCCATCGTCGCCCCGCCAGAAGTGGAGGCCGAATACGAACGGGAGCGAACGAGAGCGCTGATGGGTACTGCCTATTTCTCAGCCACGACGGAGAGCAGCGAGGACGACGACGACGAATATGGTGGTGAGACGGTCGGTAGAAAGAGTGCAGCGCGTGCAGCGGCCGCGGCGAAGCTCGCGGGGACGGAGGACTGGCACGGTGGGCAGACTGCTTCGATGACGCCGAGTCCGAGGGCGAGGGCACAGTCGACGTATGGCGCGTCGTCTTTGCAGAGCAATCAGGCTGCTATGTCGAAACACCGTCTGAGGTCGCAGTCGACGGACTTGAGGGCGAACAATAGCGCCGGCGGGGATCACCACCACCACCACCACCAACAACAACAACAACAATCTAGTCGGTTCGTCGATCCGCTGATCTTGCGACGACAATCCAAGTCCGAGAAGGGCAAGGACAATAAGCCACTGGTAGGTCCTGGGAAGAAGGTTCCCGTTGGACAGTTGGTTGCGTTTTTCGACTCGGAGAGGGGTTGATTGACGTGAATATCATCGCTCATATGACGTGTTTTTTTTTCTTTGATACGTTCGATCGAAAGTTCAACTTGGGTTATCTTGACACACGCGTATATCTGACATATGCTTTTGTGTGGTTGCTTTTTCCACTTAGTAGATTGGATACCACGAGTTTGCTCGGTTTTCGATACCTTTCTTTCGAATATCTTTGCTATGAATGCAAGAATGATCATTGCTGGGTGCACTGAGGCGCTGATCCATGCGTTTTGCATGGATCAAGAATTCACGTGACCCTTTTTTGTATCTAACTAGCTTACCTGTGCTATAAAAAGTAGATAAGGCTTGTGATAAAGGATGTAACTACAAGGATAGTGTATTGTAGGTAGGTATAGAATGGGTGGGTGAAAGCCCGAGGCAACGTTGCGCCCAGGGGAGCTAGCTGCAAGGGTGGGTTGGAACTGGGCATCGAGCAGAAGTAGTTAAACGCTCCGGCCAGCGCAGAGCATGCGACGGACGAATGAAAAGAATTTTGAGTTCGAGTCGCTGTGAGAGAGTGTGGTGGGTGGGAACGAAGAATGAGGAGGATAGCAACTGCGTCGATTGCGGGGGACGCTGTGCGTGTGCGAAGTGGGCTAAAGAAAGACTCTCGAGGCACTGCGCGCCTAGCACACTAGTAGTACACTGGCCAACGCTTTTACAACATCCTCCCGCCAGCCTCTGTTTCGTTAGCACCGTTAACTTCACGCAATGTCTGAGCCCGACGTATGTTCCTGGCCGAGCCGTTGGATGTGTTCCTAAACAGTGCTATCTAGGAAGCAAGTGTAGGAGAAGTCGAGGTCGACCAACGAGAGTCGGTGAATATCCTTTCTCGTTACCCCGGAACGTTCGATAGTACGCGGGTTTTCCAAATTGCGGTGTTAGATCTTCGCTGACTTGCTGCACTAGTACTCCGAGAACTCATCCAAAACGCCGACGATGCTAATGCGCGCAACATCGAAGTACACTATCAGACCGGAGAGGCAGAGAAATCTCAACCTACTAGCAATCTTGAGGTCAGCAAAATCAAGGTGAGCCTCAGTTGATTCGGTCAGGATTCGGTTCACCCCTGGCTTTATGATAGGTACGCAAGTGGATCATCAAGAACGACGGCAACGGTTTCGAAGAGAGGGACTGGGATAGGCTTGGAAGAATAGGTATCCTGACCCGCTTCTATGAGGGTGCGGTCTGAACGTGGTCTGGTGTGGATCAGTGGCTGGGAATGACAACTCCACGAAAGTCGGTGCTTTCGGGGTTGGTGAGCATCCTTCCGTTGTGCGGTGGTTCTCGAAGGCTGATCATTGTCCCCAGGGTTCTATAGTGTTCTGAGCAAATCGGATCGACCACTCGTGAAGTCCAATGGTAATGACATTTTCTCTGTCATGATTCGAAGCACAGTGATATTCATTCATGCACCTGTCCAGGTAAATCACTGCAATTTGACAGGGAAGATGGGAAGGTTGGTCCTCGGGTTTTTAGTGGAGACATTCTGACCATCAAAAAGGAACTTTGCAAGCAGTTTGCCGATTGTTCATGGGACGCTTGGACCTCGGTTGAACTCGAGTTGCGGAATCCAGAAGGATTACCTGTGCTCGCCGATCTCTCAAGATTCCTTGTTTCTTCCGTAGCTTTCCTGGCGAACATAGATGCTATCTCGGTTCATCTCGACGGCCAGCGCGTTTTGCACATACATAAGCAAGTACAACAAGCGATTGTTGACTTACCGATTCCCCAGCACCTGAAACCGACCACTCCGTCGGAAGCCCTGATAGTGGAATCCATACAGCGTACTGGTAAGACGATGCTAGTCGCTTTAGGGCATCTCTGACCTTACCTAGTTCAAAGGATCGCGGTCGACGCCGAGGAATGGGTGTTCGCTTCGAGTTCGACGTCATCGTCGCCCGTTGTCGATACTGACGCCTTGGTTGAACGCCCCGACCGTTCTAAAGGAGACCGTCCAACACGTACCTCTCGAAGTCTTGATGCTATACTGGAGTATAACGCCATCACGCATGATTTATATGCGGCAACGACTCGTGTTAATCTGGATGAGCACTCGGAGATGAAGAAAGGTGTGGAGTTGAACATGAAATCGCTTCCATCCTCTTTTACGTGCAAAGTTGTCTATGTAAGCAACTCTCATTCTACCGATTCGTCGCTGTTGACCACTCTCGTTCTAGTTCAACTTCGAACAATGCTTGGCCGGCATCAATCACTCGCAGTCACCCAAGGCGAATCAGCTTGTCCACCGCCTCTGCGGCCCACATGGGATTTTCCCCGAGAATGACAGGCACGTCCCTTGCTTCATTGTTTGACGTGTGTTGACGTCCAGTTACCTGAACTGAACAGCGGTCGCCTGTTCGTAGTAAGTGTTCCTTCCCAACTATCGATGTCACTCTACATATCGGATCCAGGGTCAGATCACTAACCAAACGACGGGCATCGGAATGCATATTTCTGCGCACTTGCCCACCATGGAACGTGGCACAATTGATTTGGCGTAAGCACGTTACGTACAGGTACTTCATGGTCACGCGCTGACCGACGCTCATCAGGAACGGGGAGGCTAAAGGTGTGTAGATAGGCACTCAACACTTCACGGGTCTCTTGTCTGATGTTGTCGAGAGCTTGGGGCAAGGAAGTCCTTTGGCTTGGTGGTTTTCTTGCACGCGTAATCTACGAGGAAGAAATGAATGCTGCCAAATCCAAGGCTGATCGTGCGGTGCAACTGGGTTTGCGCACGATGGACCGTTTCGCTTTTGGGGCCACTGCACCGCATAGCGGGGTGTCACAGATTCTGCAAGAAGCTTTCTTCTCTTGCGGCCACGAGCCGAGGTCGCCGCTTCCGGTCGTATCTGACGTTGGGATCTCATGCGCGCTGAACGACCCATTCCGCCAAAGGAATAAAGACCTATCATTCCTCAAGGGATATCCGACACTCCATGAGGAGGTGGAGCCACGCCAACGCTCCCAGATCATCAGTCGATTCGAAATTCCGGCGTTCAAATTCGAAGACATCGTACAGGAGTTCCAATCCGGAGTCACGCATGACGCGATGAGGTTATTCTTTGTTTGGTGGGACGACGGCCACAGGAATCCACCCCTCTCTTCCAC